>CAWYPQ010000655.1:0-62000 GCA_963965965.1 Trididemnum nubilum | reverse complement strand
TTTTTTCAAACGCATATTTTTTGCCGTGGTTTTGCCACAACTAATCACAGTTACTCAATTTTTCTCGTTTTTACACTTCATCTTGTTGTGGCTTGATCTGAGTTGATAGTGCGAATTATAGCGATGGTTGCGATAGTAAATCTACTATAAAGTTTGACGTTTATTGCGGGGAGGGGGTCTGGTAGACTTCAGACGTTGCTACACAATCTCTGTGTACTGCTTGCCAGTTGTTTTAACTACGTTCGCATCATTGATAATATATACAATTTTGTGGTACAGTAAATGGGGGGGTCTGGGGGGCGAAGCCCCCCAGACGTTGATAGCATATTTTCAAAATGCTCGCCGATTTTTTGTAAAGCCGTTTGCATCACTGAGTAACAGAACTCCAGTAAATATAGTCAGTTGCGCCAAATACCTAGGAGTTATCATAAATAACGAACCTAACTTTCATGAGCAAATTAAAGTAATGGAGGGTAAAGTGGCGCGCTCAGTGGGAATACTAAATAAACTCAAACAAACTCTTTCTCAAACTGTTATGTTACAACTCTACTATGCATTAGTACATTCGTTACTATTGTATGGTATAATTATATGGGGAGCCACGTATCCTACTTACTTACAGAAATTAAAATTCTTACAAAATCGAGGGATAAGAGCCATTGTTGATGCTCATTTTCAAGATTTAGTATATCCATATTACTCCCAATTGAAAATACTGCAAATTGATGACTTGTTCAAATTTGAAGTCGCCAAATTTAGTTATGGTTCCTTACACAACAAAACTCCAAATTCATTTTACAAATATTTCTGTAAAACTAATGACCACTCTGGTCGAGCTACAAGGCAGTCGAGTAATTGTGACGATTTAAACATACCTCATTATCGTACTAATAAATTACAAAGGTGCATTAAATATCAAGGAGTCAGGATTTGGAATTGCATTCCCACAAATATTAGGGCACTCTCGCACAAAAAATTCAAATATAACCACAAAAACTTTCTACTATTTTCAAATAAATGGTAGCATCAAAGATTTTGTTGATGCAGTGTGCATACTCGTTCGTGATATAATTAAGCAAATGCCTGCTTTGGTCACATAAAAAGTTCATGCTGATGATGAGTCGTCATTTTTTAATTTTTTATGAAATTGTCAAATGTCTCAACTCACTTAGGCAAAGTAATGAAAACCATCCATGATACTGGCTCAAATTGCCTTTATGACAAGAGGATGGTTGCTTGACTCAATGACCGCAAGGTCTTTTGCAACTTCCCTGTCACCTTTGAAACAAATGCTGATTATATTTTCTTCTTCATGCTATTACTGAGCGATGAAACAAATGTGTCTGGTCTTGTCTTTGCAGAGTAGAGAGTAAATTTGCAGTGCTTAGCACTGATGTTTTCTCAGCGTGAAGGCGTTACTTTCTTCCTCCTTTTCAACAGCCTATACAAAAAAAGGCAGCATTTTTTTTGCCTGTGCAGAACTTCAGATATACTTCGCTCTAGCTCGTTTTGTCATTATCATATGAAATCAAAATTAGTCCTGTTTAGATCGTTGAAGCCAGAGTTCTATTCGCTGTATTTGTTACATCATTTAATTATAACATTACAAAGTAATATGCAAATTTTCCTGCACACGCGATCTTTGGTTTTTAGCATTTTTTTGCGCTGAGTGCCCAGCATTAAAATTCTATCAACATATTTTTCTCTATATTGCTAACTAACTATCCTGCAAATTTCGTTTCAATAGCTTAACGATTTTTGAAAGTACGAAATTTTGAACTTCGTGCTGAATTGCATTTACTGCACATGTTTTTGCTTATGAATAAATGACACTGTGACTGTGACATCACAGTTAATCATACGATAATGTAAAAAGCTGCTAGACAAGTTGCTTGAAGATCTAGCTAGATATACTGTATTTGTTTTATTTCATTCCATTCAAAACAATAAACAATATCTCATGGACACACATACATACAATTTAGTAGAACAGGAAGCTGCAAAGGACCTCTTGGTTATTGAGTCAAGCAGCCACCCAGAAATTAGTCATGCCAAGCTGCAGGGCGTTTCAGTTTTTCATGTTGATTTGAATGCGTTGCGTATAGATGAAACTTGAGCTTTTATCAATTTCAATTAGTTTAATTGTGAATCATTTGTAATTTAACAATAAATATTTTTTGTATTTTAATTTAAATTGATCGAATGGTAATTTTTAAGATTCATATGGTACCGAGTTCCAAATTTTTGCTCCTTGATATGTAAAACTTTTTTGTAATTTTTGTGTTCTGTACCTTGGTAAATACAAATTAAGTTCAGATAAAGTGAGGTGCATTGTTCGTGTGTGCATCGCTTTAACAGGAATGAAGTGACAATTTAGACGATTCGGTAGCTTTTTCCGTGAATTTTTATGCGTTAATTTTGCTACTTCATATTTATACAAGTCTTCCAGTTTTAAAATTTGTAATCGGTGATAAAATGGTGTAACATGGTCATGCCGCTGTCCACCTGCAACTATTTTAACAGCTTTATTTTGAAAAATAATCAATCTTTTCAAATGATTATCATGAGTGTTGATAATCAGAGTTGCTTGGTAGGTAGGCAAATACTTTCTTAGATGAATGGGTTGTAAAATATTTAAGAATTTTATTGAACCTGGAAAATCACCTAGAGAGAGTAAGGAAGCACTGCAAACTCCTTAGTGGGGTCAGGGGTTGAGCCCTGCAACCTTTACTAATATCTAACTATTTGTGCAATAAACATACAAAGGTCGCTAAATCTTAGGATCATATGCACTAACATAAATTAACTGTGATCAGCGGATCGTCACTTTCTGATTTTTTACACTGTTAAGCTTGTTACAGTACATCAACATACTGATTCGCATATTCAGGGAAGTTATCCTTGAATTACATTACGCAGTAATCATTTTGGCAATATGTCCAGTCATTTTTCTCCAAACTTTTTCCCAAAATTTCGGTTTACAGGCAAGCTTAGTTTAGTTTTTGAATTTCGGTTTGCAGACAAGCTTAGTTTAGTTTTTGAATTTCGGTTTGAACGTCAGCTCTGCCGATGAGCGTTGGTATTACGCGAAACTCGAGTCCAGAGCAGTACGTGGGGGAAAAAAAAAAAGAGATTGGGTCTGCCTTTTTAGCAGCTGAAGTTACGAGATGAAGACGTTAGCCTACACCGTTAGCTTGGTCATTCAAATTTACCGGTTGAGTTAGCCTAGTTCAGGGATCAAAATTCTTTGCATTGTGTCGACTCCTCTTCACACTGATGATGAAGTCAGTTGACTTCGAAACACGGGAATGCTCCCGAGATAGGGAGCTCCACCTCACCTGCGTCACTAGGGGTTAAAATGATTACCCATTTCGACGCGGAAACAGCATTAAGGTGTTGTCAAATGAAGTAGGATTGTAAGACATGATGTCTCTGTGAACTATTAAATTAGTTCTGCCTATTTCACTTCAGGAATAATTTTTCCCAAAAGTTTTGTTAAAGTGACTCAGAACCGAAGCAAAAAAAAAATTTAGATTTTAAGTTTTTGGCTGTTAATGCAATGTCATAGCAGCACACATTCACAAATTAGTTGGTTTTTTGAAAATGGGTTTGGTTTTCACTTAAAATTATCAATTTAATGTTTGGGCAAAAACGAAAACCACCCCGTTTTTTTCCTCAAAACAAAACCAAGCAGGTAATGCTTAGTGGTAAAATTGATCTATAATGCAACAATAGATAATTGTGGCCATTGTGATTTTCGTAAGTTGCAGCATAATAGGAAAATATTTTGCCGGTTAGGTCAATATTGGATGCAAGCAGCATTTAAACTGTACAATATTGGATGGAGAAACGCTTTCGTAGTCGTGACCGAACGCATTCGGAATGCGGCAGCATTTTGGTGAAAAGCTTGCCCCAAGTGTAGGTGAAGACCGACAAAAGATCTTTACCACAATTTGACGGAATATTTGGTTGGAAATTGACATTTTATCATCGATTTTTTAGTCTAAACGGCCAGGACGCTTTCTTTCAGTAGGGAACGCTGAATTTCCAGAGAGAAATGCTAAATCTCAATGGGGCCGCTAACTCTCAATGGGAGAACACGTCCCGCAACAATTTAAATACTGGATAAGCTGTAGGCTACCGGTGCGTAAAACGTCTATTAACTGTAGCTAGCCTGCAGTTAATACTAGCATTAGACCTATACTGTGGAACTGCATTTCACAATAAGCAGCTATTGCTTGCTTGGGCCCAACACTGGCACGTAGTTTTAATGGTGTAATGGAACAGTAAGGTTTTCTAGCTAGAGCGTATTTCTTCTCTTATGAATTATGGAATTAAAAAGTAATAAAAATTTATTGCAAAGATACAGGCAGTAAGATAAATGCAAGAAAAACTACAGACCTAAAATTCGCCAACTAAAAATTCCAAACAGATTCTTGTGCAATGTTAAACTGTGGCGGCCGTTCAGGTGATGGACTTGGGTTTTAATGAAGCGTGGCGATGGCAGTTTGGGAGGTTGCCGGAACTGTAAAAAAATCATTTAATTAAAACGAATATCATTCAAAATAACGATAGGATAGCTAAAAGAAAAATTTCTGCAAATTAATATAA
Organism: Trididemnum nubilum; assembly: GCA_963965965.1. Taxonomy (NCBI): domain Eukaryota; kingdom Metazoa; phylum Chordata; class Ascidiacea; order Aplousobranchia; family Didemnidae; genus Trididemnum; species Trididemnum nubilum. Next base: position 57,389 of record CAWYPQ010000655.1, on the reverse strand, counting down.
ACATTTCTGTAGTCATCTTTTTATAGTGACTCAGCAATTCACAACAATGGTGCATATGAAAGTGTCTCTTGTAATACCAGGTGCATTGACAAAACACTGCTGAGAATTACAAAAGAACAAAACAGAGCCGTTAGTATTTGCTTTCAATAAAAAAATTGTTCAGAACTGTTTTGGCGCTCAGTGCCCTCAAAACTTTTCAATAATATTGAGATTTCAAGATACTGCATATTATAAAATTCACTGTTTCGTTGGATTGGATTAAAGGTCAATTGATGATTGTACTCGTTTCATTTGTTTCGTTACCAGTAACAATAATTCGCGTGGCTTTTTGCTGCATCCACAGTTTATTTTTCAATTGTGAGTATCTCGAAAACTGCACCAGCTTAAAAGCTGAACTTTTTTTAAAAGATAAAGGAACAAAGATCTTTAAAAAGCAAAATAAAACAAAAAATTACCGAATTTTCGATCTTGCTTTTTTACAGCACGGGTTAGTACTCGTGAAACCCAAAAAAGGGTTAACGCGACAAACCTGGGAGAATTTTAACTTAATATTTTACACTAAAAGAATTGCAAAGCGCGCCTTAAGTATTGAATGAATTTGTTAGCAATTAAGAAGTGTCAATTGCATTAATGATGTGTGTGAGGTCTGACTGAACTAAGTGTGAAGTGCTATGATTTCGCAAAAATAAGGCAAATAAGAGCTTTCTATACTTTGAGCTACTTTATTGCTGCAACAGTTGTAGCTTGCGCTTTAAACAATCTTATTTTAAGCTGCTTATTTCATGTGCTGCTTTTTATTGACTTGCCCGTTGGGCAAGCGAAGCTAGAGAACAACTTGCCCTAGGCAATTTCAGCTTGCCTCAAGCAAGCATTAATTTTAAACCCTGATAATTCATAATTGTTTTTAAAAAATTCATGTTTATTACTGAATTTAGTGTATTGATCACTGAAGTATGCTACAGAACACCTTTATTTTTATTTATCCACATGAAACAATTAGCTTTTCTTAGTCTTTTGACATTGGTTTGGAGAAAAAAAATTTTTTGAAGATTTTGGATTTGAGGCATCAAAGTGGAGGACCCCCCAAAACTTAAGTCATTAATTAGAAGGATTTTCTTTGTTTTTTTCACCATTATGAGTGAAAATATGAATTTCTTGTCCCCAAAACCATAAGAATGCATATTTTGTTTGTCAATGTAGCCCAAGAAATGATGATATTAAGCACTTCTTCGGTTTTCGTAATAAAAATTAGCGCATCTAGTAGTGACAAAAATGTGAACGCTGATATCTCGTAAACCACTTGGTGGATTTGATGAAACCAACACTAATCTTCATCTCTCATTTGGGACTGTAACATATTCAAAAACAAAAAATTCCAAGAGGGTGAGTTACATTGACTGCCTGGTATAAATAATAGAATGACCCATCTCTTTTGCAACCTTTGCTGTATCCTGGTTTTCAACTGCACAAAAAACGTTAATTTATTGTCTTTTACCTCAAACAGAGCTTTCAAGACTACCTCATTGTTGATCAAACAGATGAAGCGAGTATGCAGGGCTTCGTCCAAGGAATCTGTAATAGCTGTAAAATCGAAAGTAGCAGTAGCTTGCCTAATACGTGCTGCTAATTCTAGAATCTGCTCATCCAGTTTGCGTTGCATCTCACTCCAAAACTTTTTACAAACCGCTTGGGATTGAACTGGTGATTTATGTAAGTCTCGATTTTGGTCATGGTAAGTTTGTTGATGCTCCTTGGGGGTGGTTGTCTCATGAGAGGCCAAATATGGAAGCAATTTACAGTCGAATCCGGTTAATTGCATACCAGATATTTGCATAATTTGGTTTATCACATAGAGATCATTGAGGGATGTTCAAAAAGTATCCGACTTTTTTGTATAAAGCACACAACACAATGAATTTTGAGAATTTTATTCAATCTCCTTCACAATATTCCCCTTGCTGGTGCACACACTTTTTGCAGCGTTTCTGCCACTTCTGAAAACATCTTTTGAATTCCACCTCTGCAATGCCCTGAAGCTCCTCCGTCAATTTTTTTATAATGTCTTCTCTGGACTGAAATCGCCTCCCCTTCAGAGTTAGTTTTGGTTTGTGGAACAGCCAGAATTCACATGGAGCCAAGTTGGGAGAGTAGGGCGTCTGTTTAACAAGTGGCATGTTGTTTTTGACAAGAAAAGCTTGGATTACATGTGCGGTATGAGCATGGGCATTATCGTAGTGGAGCTGAAAATTCTTTGCTGCCCACATGTCTGGCTGCTTTCTTCGAACAGCATCTCAAAGACGACGTAGAACCTCCATGTAGTACTCTTTGTTTATTGTCTGGCCTTCTGGGGTGTACCCATGATGCATGATGCCACGGGAATCAAAAAAGCAGGTCAGCATCACTTTCACATTACTGCAAACTTGCCGAGCTTTTTTTGGTTGCGGTGATTCCAGATGCTTCCACTGCGAAGATTGAATCTTGGTTTGTGGGTCATAGCCATAAACCCAAGTCTCATCACCGGTGATGATGGTCTGAATAAATTCGGGTCATGGCTTAAATAATCAAGCATGTCCTTAGCGATTTCCTTCCGGAGTTCCTTCGGTTGCTCCATCAGCATCTTCGGAACAAATTTGGCAGACACTCTCTGCAGGTTCAAATTCTCATTTAGTATGGTATGAACTGAGCCTGTGCTTATTCCCACTTCCCAGCAATTTCCTGTATCGTTATACGACTATCCTCCAGCACTTTTTCACGCACCTGATCCATCACCTCATTATTTCGGCTTAGAGATGGCCTCCCTTAGCAGTGATCACCCTTAACACATCCACGACCATCTTTAGAGCGCTTAAACCACTGTTTTATTTGAGTTGGGCTTAAGGCATCATTTCCCAAAGCTTGCTGAATCTTTTGAATTGTTTCAACTTGATTATCATCAAATTTTTGTCAAAAACTTGATGCAATACCGCTGTTCAATTTTTTCCGTCATTGCAGTGAAATTTTCTGGAAATTAAAAAATCGCCAAACACGTGCTAGGCGATTTTTGTCAAACACGTGCCAAACATTTCCTTTCTCTTTCTGCGAAGCATTAAATACTTCGCAGAAAGAGAAAGGAATGACGAATTGGCTTGAAAAGCTTCACAATTATGCATAAATGTACGTGTGTGCTGCCATGCGTCACACAAGCGATTCGCTCATAATTTATTGGCAAGAGAGAAAAAAGTCTGATACTTTTTGAACAGACCTCGTAAATCCCAAACCACATTAAATCGTTTGCTAAGAAAATAATATGCAACAAATTTTACAACAAAAGCAAAACTTTCTCAGCAAACACAAACTGTCTTAATTTAATTGGCAATTGAACTTGCCGATTGTCAACGTCATATAAAAAAATCAAAACCACTGATTAGAGATCAAAAACATTGCAATGCGTGATGTGATTGATGTTCTTTAAAGACCATTACCGATTCAGAATAAAATCACATGGTTGTCATTTCACAATTCCTGTCATGTCTCCACCTATTAGAGATCAAAAACAACACAGTGTGTGATGTGATTGCTGTTCTTCAAAGACAATTACGATTCAGAACGAAATCACTTGGCTGTCAGTTTGCAATCCCTGTCATTCGATAGCATGCAAAATATGATTAAGCAAACAACTATTGCTCAGTGTTTCACAGCAAACGAATAAATATTTCAGCCGTGATATGCATGTTTTTTTTGTCTTGTTTTTGCATGCACTTGTTTAGAAGCCTGATGTCTTGGACGTTTTTTTAGTGTGATGCTTGTTGTGGATCACTTTTACTTTGTACTTCCGCATAAATACATAATTCGCTTAATTACATAAAAAGGTTTTCAAATTGACAATGTAATTAACAAGATTTGATTGTATAAGTAATAGGCAATCCAGTAAGTCAGGAAAATCTGAGCTTTTTGATTGTCTGAAACAGAGTAAGTGCTGACAAACGTTTAGACTGCAGAAACTTGCTTAGTAATTTGTCCAGGGCTCTGATGACGGGTCAGACTGAACAAAACTTTGGACTAGTGCCCTGAAAAGAAGTAGAAGCAATAGTATTAGTTATATCTTGCGCACTTAAGAGTGCTTCCAGTTTAGTCATGTGGAGGGATTTTTGTCGCTCGACATTTTTGAAAACATCATTCTTGAGTTTGCATCTGCTCCCTTTGATTCTCCATTTACTCCTTTGATGTGTAATTTGTTGTTGCATTAGCTCAATCAGCTTCTTGGTGCTTGAACTTTCGCCCATCGCTCGTAAACTCATCTGCGCCTTGGTGCTTGAAGAAAATCGTTGCATGTGCATGCAACAGAACTTTGTCAACGTCAAGCTACACTTCTGTCATGCAGCATCCCATTTGCATCACCTATAAATCTGTTATGTTTTTGGAAATAAACATGAGGATTGAATAAGTTAGCTAGTAACTTAGGTGAACTGAAGAGATAGAAATGGCACTTGCTTGCATAGCAAAATACACGGTAAAAATACAGTTGACAAAGCAAAAAGCAGTTTAGGCGAAAAGGCAACGTGATCGTATTAGCAAACTGCACGCCAGTACAGAAAACATAAGTTTAAAGTTCACAAGGTTACAATTGCACTTTGCATAAAATGAATGACAACAATAATGATAGAGTGCCAATTGTATAAAAAAAGATGTTACAGTGCTGGCTGATCAACATTTTTGGTATACTTTTTGTAGCACATGGCTTTGAAACTGCACTCTAGTATAAAAGTATTTGGTTATGTCTGTCATTAATTATGGCTTTTATATTTCAATTTTCTGTATTTCGAATGCAAGAAACAGGTTTGAATCGCAAAAAAGTTTATTTTTTGTTGGTTATTGCTTAGCTGTTAATTTTATTAGTAGTGAAATGTGATTTTCACATTTTCATTTAATTGTGACACTTCTTGTATGCAATGCAAAAAAAAGCATTAATTTTAAAAACTAACATTTAGTATGTTTTTTAAGCGAATTTTATAGTCATTAATTTGATTTTTGATTGGCTATGATTTTCAGATTTTCTGTAGATATCTATTGTTATCATTGTGATTAGTGCTAATGACTTTTCAGTGCAATAAAGCGCTATTAGCAGGTCGAAGGCGATTTGATGAGCTATTAAATTATTTGTGCATCGCAGAACTTTGGACTGCGAACAGCAGTTGCAATGCAATGAGAACAGAGCCGTACATTAAGAAAAAAATGTATGTACAGTGTTGGGCATTATCTCGTTAATTTGTTAATAACGAAGTTAAGTTTTTTGATTTAAAAATATTAACTATAAGTTTTGTTAAACTACTGTAATGTTTACGTTAATCGTTAAATTTCTAGGCTACACCATACGTTCTAATGCCATAATAATGGAAATAAAAAATAAAAAAAAGTCTTCTGCTCTGTCTATCTTTATTAGAATAGTAAATACCAAAGTAACAGAAATCAGAAGGAGTAATTTTTGTCTTGTATAGAAATGGAATCATTTTATTGGGCACCAACCGCTGGTTAATATTGATTTTTTTTTTAATTAACAAATTAACTTTAACTTGCATTACTTTTGTTTTTCAGTTAACTATTTAAGTTTAACTTAGTTAAAAAATTGCTTGAAAATTCGTAGGAATTAACTCTTAACAAAGTTAACGTTTCTCATTAACTTGCCCAACACTGTGTATGAAATACCAAAAATAGAGGAAAATGTTTAGAAATAAAATTGACTACAAATATAATGCTAAAATTAAAAATTTGTCCCTGGCACCTAAAAGTCCCAGTGCATAATTAATCATTTGTGCTTAATGATCATGTTCCATTTGTTTTTAGGCTTCGGTAATCAAAGCCAAATCAACAGAAAATCTTTCATTTATCCTCACTTTTCTATATTTCTTATGTGCGTTGTTTTGGTATCTTTATGGATATGTACATGAAGATATGTTCATAAAAGTGAGTACTTATAGTTTAATGATTTGGTTTTTTACGAATCAGTTTCAGAAACTGGAAGCTTTATTACTTCTGTGAAAAAATTATTACACTTTTCAAGGAATTAAACTTGAAAGATTTCAAGTGCTAAAGGCAAGAGTTCAACCTTCCAAGCATTTGATTTTTTTTCACAACTGTGATATAACACTTTACCTCACATATCTGCTTTCCCATTAGGCTTGTGTTTCAACAGCATCTAAATTCACACATAATCTATCCTGGCAGCTTACCCGAACCTTTAAACCACACACAAGGGCAATTTCTGCACTTGCCATGGTAGGCATTTTTACACTTGCCATCACAGTTGAGCTAAGTGGAGTGCCAGTGTGATACTGGTCAAGAATCCTCTTTCTGGTGACCTTGTTGTCAGACTTTAATGAGAGTAATCTGAGAAAAGAGTATTTTAGGAAATGCAGAAATTGCCCTTGTGTATGGTTTGAAGGTTCGGGTGGGCTGCCAGGATAGATTATGTGTTAGTTCAGATGCTGATGAAACACTAGCCTAATGGATAAGCAGATATGTGAGGTAAGTGCTACCTCACAGTTATGAAAAAAGTTATGTTGCAAATCTGCTGTGCAACTTCTGAATTTGAAAATTTATAGTACTAATCACCAATGACTCATCCCATTTTGTCAAACTTGCTATAGAGAGCCATCCAACCACTGTTTAATATTTAGTGATGTGTTAAGCTACCATTTTCAAAGATCAGAACAAATGCGATCTTTATCAAGTTTTGAAACTGAAACTTATTGTGATGATATGAACAAATCCATCAACAAATTTTTTGAACATTTAAAGCTTTTATCTAACCTAAGAAAATTTTGCATAAATCATTGAAAGCATTTATCTCAGCGACTCAAACAGTACTCAAACATACTCAAACAGCTATCGATAACCATGTCTCTATTAAACAAATGTTGTGCAAACAGTGAAGGAGCAAATCGTGGCTCACTAAAGATATATATAGCTCCCTAAGTACAAAAACGTGCATGTTTAAATTTCATTACATTGTAGGACACAAAATCAGAAAGTATGAATATTGAATATAAGGTATATGCGAATAAACTAACAAAAATTAAAACCCTTGCAAAGAAAAACTAATATGCTGAAGAATTAGATAAAAACAAAAGCAATCCTCAAAAATTTGGAAGTTGCTACTCTAACTTCCACCAGGAAAGTCTTCTAAACATGCTGAATTATCACGAAGTGTTAGTTTTAACTTAAGCAAAACAACCAATCAGCAAACAATTCTAGAGAAGTTAGGGAATTCTTTTCAACAATCGCGAAAGCATAGCAAACAATTTGAATTCAAATGATGATAATGCTTTTATACGATTCCTTCACAACAAAAGTAAATCAGTCATGTTTTTGGATCCTCCTCGCATTATAATTGTAATTAAAACTGTCATAAATCTTATGGCCATAGGGTCATTCCATATCAAATCAACAAGGTCGTAAATCTCAATTGTGTGCAAAATTAATGAATTTTGGTTTGTTGATTCATTTCGCTCTGAAAAGCCATCATTTCAAATTTGAACTTCTTAGCACCTAAAATGTCCGAGATACCGAAGATAGAAATTTTGCAGATTTTCTGCTAGATGGCACTATAACTGAAAATTTTTTCAAATGTTTTGGCTCTTCTTCAACGTAAAATTATAACTAACATATCATCAGAATCAGCATCCTAAGGCGCACAAAATGAGGCATAATTGATCAATTTACTCCAACACTCAAAGCAATAAATTGAGTTGGAAGTTTGCAAAGTTCCGAAACTTATTTTTCAAAAAGGGCGTAATATTTTTTTCTAATTTTTTCAATGTAGCATTATTGTACTGCCCTTGGTATGTGTAAAAATTTTTCTGTTGGGAAAATTATTATTTAATAAGTAATTGTGCAAAATAGGTATGCATGTCTAAAAAATCTGAATTTTTTTCACAAGATCAAGTGTTTTAATAATGATGGTTAAGCAAATACAAGATTTCCAAGATACACTTTCAAATTTAAAAAAGTGTTGACTATTTTGCTTAATCGTCATATTGTTTAATAGTTAAGAGTTAGATTTGCAAGCATTCATAAAATGGAGAAAGCAATGACTATAAGTGTCAGCAAATCCTGATTATTGCTTTTAAAGAAAAGAATATTTTGCAAATCACAGTTGTAAAGTATTGCTGTATTGACCACTCTGCTGCTTGTAATCATTGAATTGATCAGTTGGTTAAAGATATAACAAAAGCAGCAAGCTACAGAATAAAACAATTATATAAAACAGATACAGTAAATGGTCAGTGCAATAAAGCCATATTAATATGTTAGTTGAATCAGCTTTCAAGTGAAATGTTGTTGTGTAAGAATTATTAATTTATAAATAACAGCATTTGCTTTGTTCAAGAGTGAGGAGTGAAAACAATAATTGCGCTTTTGGTAAACAGTAAGTGTATATCTCACAGCATAATAGTCACAACAGCAATGCATTTCATTTTTTGTGTGCCACTAGAAGTATTATTTTATCCACAAAATGTGGCTAATGACAAGGCTATCACAATGAGAGCTTAAAATTATTTTACCTTTTATTAATTTTCAATCATACATCTGGCTTTAAGGTGAATTTACACAGTATCCGCAATGCGCATTTTCATACGTTTTTTACGTACGTAAAACGTATACGCTTTTCAGTATGGAAACGGACAAAAACGGATACGTAAATTTCGCACGTTTTGTATGCACACAGCATCCGTAATTTCCGTACATAATATTTGCAAGTATCAGAATGAAGCAGAACAACAAAACAGATTGTGCTGTAGTAACTAGCGTTAACTAGGTCTAAACATATCCTGATTTCAGTGAACGTGCTTGACAGCATAGCTTTACAGAATTCAAGGTATGCTGATTTATTAACCCATTGGTTCCAGATATTTCTCATTTGTGGTAACTTAATTGATTGCATCCAACGACGCTACAAGTATCTGTTCATCATCACATGCTTTTTTGCGTCATGGCAGTTGTTTAGGAAGAAGAACAACAAAATAAGTAAGCGTTTGGCGTATATCAACGTTTTGTTGGATTGTTACCGTCAGTAGCATTGGCTTCTAGGCCTATTTTAACAAAAAAAGCTACCGAAAATAGGCTACCGATTCGACCAGCGGCAGCGATTAACTTACTCCCTAAAACAAGCTACCAATCTTGCTTCAAAAGCAAATTCTTGTAAAACTTGATAGAGTGATTACTCAATTTTAAGAGTCAGCGCTTTTCCAAAATTAGCCGCAAAGTGAAGTTAGTAGGCCTACTCTCTCCTGGGCACGCCCACCGTAACTAATTAGTGGTCGACATAACTAGCTACGAATCAAAATGCAACTTAGAACTACCATAACTCTGACAAAACCACTGAAACTGATGCTAGCTCAAATAGCCTAGCCTACTGATACGTACGGAAGCGGACAAAAGTAGAGCCATGCTCTACTCGATGCGTACATAAATTTGCGGATGCGCTTTCGTCCGGACGACAAAAAAACGGATGTGCATATACTGTTTGCATATACGTACGTAAAAAAAAGCGGATGCATTTTCCGTACGTACAAAAAACATACGAAAAACAGATACTGTGTAAACCCACCTTTACCCAATTTGTGTTATATAGGCTTGTAAATAATTTATTGATTGGTAATGTTTGTTAATAGTAATAACATAAACGTGTGACTTTAATTTGTTTGGTAGCAACTGCAGTTCTGGTATTCAACAAAAATTATATCCTTATACAGCTGCTGAGCAAGAATTATTGAAACTTCGTACTGGAAACAGTTTTCCGCTGCATGGCCAAGTTTGTGGTGAACACAAAAGAAACTTTCTAACAAGATACTCCTTTTATCAAAAACAGTGTTCCAATCCATTGGCTCTCCATCCAACAAAAACGATAAAAAAAAGTTTAAGAGAAATATCTTCAGCTCTTGCAAAACAGTGTCCACAAAGTCTTAATCTCATACCAGGAAAAAAACTCTGTCCAACTTGTCGCAAAGCAGTTAAGGAAGCCATCGAATCATCCCAACTGTAACAATCTCATCCGAAGAAACTGACACCAGCACAGACCTAGCAAGCGATCAAATTGATTTCGAAACGGATGTTCAATTGCTTAACCAGTCTATCCAAAGCTTTGGCAAGTTGCCGATTTGCACTAAAAAAATGATTTCTCATAAAAAATATCCAGAAAACAAAATAAAGAAAATCAACAATCGCATAAGAAAAAAGTTGAAAATGAATATTCAAGACGAAGAACCACACTCCAAAAAATCAAAGGAAGAAAATGATTTCACGGAAATATTAAACCAGCTAAAAGAAAAATTCCGTTCTACTCTAATGCGACGTGAAAAAATTCAAATTTTAACAATTTTACCACAAAGTTGGATCATAAATAAAATTGAGACCGAATTTGGAGCAACAAAGTACATGGTGTGCTGTGCTAAAACATTGATCAAACAAAAAGGCATCCTTTCCACACCCAATCCTCAAGCCGGTCACCAATTGATTGATTCGACTATTACACTTATTGAAAAATTTTATTGTGATGATGAAGTAAGCCGAATTAAGAAGGATTTTATCTCGACAGCAAAATCTGGAACCAAACAACTAATTCAAAAAAGATTGTTGCTGAGTAATTTGAAAGAAGCATATCAATGTTTCAAGAAAGAATATCCTGAAGTAAAAGTTGGTTTTTCCAAATTTGCAATGCTACGACCCAAAAATGTTGTGTTAGCTGGAGCAAGTGGACCGCACAGTGTTTGCGTTTGTACATTGCATCAAAACGTCAAGCTGATGCTGGAAGGTTGCAGATTGCTGAGTAATGAAGACCTCAAAGTGATGTTGATTAGCGATTATGCAGTTCCCATTACATACCATCATATTTTGGACTACATGACTTGCAGTCCAGGAACCCTGGACTGTTTCTTAAGAAACTGGCAAAAATGCAGCAATTATGAAGAAATTGGGCAACAGCCAACAGCTAGTAGCATTGATGGAGCATCTTTTGATTGATGAGGTGACTTTTAAAGCTTGGGTAAACGTGGATCGCACAACGTTGGAAACATTAACAAAAAGTAGCGATGAATTTATTGAACTTCTGTAGGAAAAACTTCATTTGTGTAGCAAAACAACAAGCAATGTTTCTTCAGAAAACAAAAGCAAATTTGCTTCCGGGAACCGTGGTTGTCTTAGGAGATTTCGCTGAGAATTATTCATTTGTAATCCAAGATGCTATGCAAGGATACCATAGGACAAATTCACAAGCAACAATACATCCATTTGTAGCATAGTACAAATCGTACACAGATGTTCCAAAAATTGAGCACATCAACTTTGTTGCTATTTCTGACACCCTGACCCATGATACAGCAGCTGTTCATTTGTTCCAAAAACATTTGATAGAATGTTTGTGCGAACAAAATATCCTTGTTTCAAAAGTTATGTACTTTTCTGACGAGGCTGCTTCACAATACAAAAACAAAAAAAATTTCCTTAACTTGATAGTTCATAACGATGATTTTGGAATGACAGCAGAATGGCATTTTTTTGCCACTTCACATGGAAAAGGACCCTGTGATGGGCTTGGTGGCACAGTCAAGCGACTTGCAGCCAAGGCAAGCTTACAAAAAACTCAGAACGATCAAATACAGACCCCTCAAAAATTGTATGATTGGGCTGCCACAAACTTATCTTCCATCAAATGCGTATTCATTCAAGATTCTGAAATAAATGAGCACAGAGAAGTCCTGCAGCAAAGATTTGATAGCTGCATTCCTGTTGTGGGGATCCAAAAACTCCTCTGTTTTCTATCTGTTGCTGGTTCTACTGCAAAACTGAATGCAAAAGAATTCTCTGCTTCTTTGACATCATCCATGGTTTGTGTGAATAGTTTAAACACAGATAATATACCGTGGAATATTATTTCAAACTATGTGACGTGTGCTTATGAAAAGCATTGGTGGCTGGCATATGTGGTACAAAAAGATGTCAAAAGCAAAGAAATCACTTTAAAATTTTTGCATCCAAAAGGACCTTCCCAAACATTTTTTTTTCCTCGAAAAGACGATCCACTTAATGTGCCACATCATCACTTGCTGACTGTGGTAGATCCTAATACGCCAACTGGGAGAACCTACTTGTTGACCAAGCCAGAAATGTTTGAAGCTACAAAAGTTTTTGATGCTAAACGCAAGCTAAATATCATTCCTTAATAACATAGCAAACTATCAGTGTTGAATCAAGCATTTTGAACATGCATGCAAATTTCATTGTTGATTTTAAATGTTTGGGAGCGTGGCTTGGCAATGCTGCCTAATTATTTGAGAAATCTTCGTCGTACAAATGTCAATTTTTTTCTGATGCATTATGCCATAATTCTGATGTGTATGTTAATGTTAGACAGTACTATTAGTATCATATGCCTTTTGTAAGGTACGGGTAACGCAAAGCCAAATATATACCTATAATTCTTGCAAACATCGATAAAAAGTTTGGCACATTGTAAATTTGTGAGTAGCACTAGTAGGTCAGGGTATATTATAGTTAATTTCTAGCTAAGTAACTTAAACTCAGCGCTAGAAGTGGATGTGGCATATCAACTGCACACCCACTGGCAAACCCAAAATATACGTAACGGCTTCTACAGCTTATGTATGTAAGTTAATTACCTTAAAGTAAACATTTACTGAAACTAACAAAATTCAAATTGCATTGCCAAAAAACCTTATTTGCTGATAGTGATGCTTGGAGCTATGTTATCGCAATCGGTTTCAGCCTTGTTCAAGGGCTTCAACACGTAACAAAAGCCGAATGACACCAATTTTTTTTTTGGTGAAAGTCTTAGTTTAAAAAAAATGCAATTTCCCCCAGCAAAAACCAATTTAATTGAGTAATCGAAATCTTACTCTAACAGGATTTTAAAAAAATTTTTACGATACCCTTTTTTCGTTACAAGCTCAGCAAGATCAAAATTTTTTTTTCATGATAACTTTTTTAATTCAGCTTGTGACCATTCATGACCTATATGAGTACATCGGCCTTGAAAAGACCTTTCAAATGATATATTGATTGCTTTTCCAGCTTTAGCAGAGCATGTTTAATCACTATTTTTGTGTAAAAAGTGCTCCCTCAAGTGAACAAAGTAATGATAACTTTAAAACACTGTAACTCAAAAAATACTTGAGGTAAAACCTTCAAATTTGGTATTAACCCTTTGTGGTCGAAGGGCGAATATAGGTCGTTACGGTCGAACGGCGACTACAGGTCGCCTTCAATGAATGCTGTGCTATGGCAAGTTTTATTGTCAAATTAGGGCAGTCGTTAGGCAACCGTTATTCACCTAGCATAAGTGATGCCAAATATGTGTGTTTGTGTTGGTTATAGTGCGGCAAAATGACGTCACAAAGAATTTGGCACGAAATTGCATGCCACTTTGGGGAATGTTTTCTTTGTACTGATTTTTCAGTCAGCAAGAGCTCATGAAAAAAGCTGTTGCCTGTCATTTGTTACAGAACTAAAACGGGTTGGAAATTTTGGTGTGAGGAAGCATTTGTAATGCAGTACAGTGTCAAGAGGTAGTTTCGAGGCCGCATATTGGGGGCAAAAGGGGATAAAATCATCACGGGGCCTATTACCGGTAGTTGATGCAGTGACGTGTCGAGAGCTACGATGGCTTCAGGCCGGCTAATAAGGGATACACTGGTACAGTTATAACGATGATTATTGGGAAGCAGTAGCGTGTCAAGTGGTAGTTTCCGGGCCGCTGATAAGGAAATGAAATCATCATTGGGGTCTATTGAGTTGGACACATAGTCCATGTTGCCAGGGAAAAGACTTTTTTGAATGTTTTCTTTTTGGGTAATAATAAGTCTTTTTTTGTTGTCACGTACTTCTAGAAACTTTAGAGTACTGTATGTGATTGTAATATCTCACTGAAGCAGAATACAAATGACTCCTGTTGTTTTGGGGCATTTTCTCTACTAACTTTGTGACATTGATGGTTGAATGACATTTCTTTCGATGGACTATTTCACAAAATTGAACGGGACTTTTTTTACGCTTTTTCAAATAAATATTGATATAAGAAAAAACACTCAATTCTGCAGTAAGATCTACTTTCAACAGTCGTATCTTATTTATCAAAAAACATTTGTCAGCAAACAAGTACCAGTATGCAAAACTAGGGCGATTTTACGCTGACGCCGAATTCTTCTACACTTTTGTAAATAATTGTAAGTTTTTTCAAGAAACAAAAGTAATGGCAATATTGCAGTTGCTATAGATATGCACCGCCAAATTTGAAACAAAACTAGCCTGGTGTTTTTGCTACTATTTGACTAAAATTCTACAAAATAGAATAGGAAATAAATGAATACAATGCAAAAATTATTAACTTTTACTGAAGTTTGAGCATTTAGGCTCATATTTACTTGCTAAACGCTTCATAATTTTTTCCGTTAACAGACTAGTTCATTAGGCAAAGACGTACTGATCATTTTGATACCAAAATTGCCGAAATTGGTTGAGAACTCGCTATTTAAACAAACAATTAGCAACAATTGTTGTCTTGAGCTAATTAAAACAATACAACATGCTGATTGTAAAACGACCAGTTGAAGGCACAATGGAAAATTTATTACGACCGCAAAGGGTCAAGATGTCATTTCACATGTACTATCATCCACCAGCTTGCCTTCAAAATCCATGACATTGATGAAAAAAAAATTTTTTTTTTGGTTGATTTGAAATGGAATTATCCCATAACAATATACCACCTTTTTTTTTTCTTTAGTTGGCATCCAATATTCTTGCTCTCCCGTTATGTTGGTTTATTGATAATGCGTTTCAATTTTTGAATATTTCCACATAGCTGCAAAATAGCAAAAATAATGCTTTTAAATGAAGTATGAAAAACTAACAGCCTGACAAATTACCGTCTTATATCCATTCTTACTAGCTCCTCCTCAATGATTAAAATTTATGCATGAACATTTGACGAATTTCTTCCAAAAACATTCTGCCCTTTGATACTCGGTATGGATTTCAAAGCAACCTATCTACTACTCATGCATTACTAGACGTACCAACTAGTATATGTGATCAATTTAGTGCTGGAGATTATACTGGGTTAATCCTGTTAGACTTTAAAAATGCCTTCGATACTGTGTGTCGCAAGATAATTTTGTGACAGCTTGAACATTACAAAATTTGCAGCTAAGCATTGAAGCTTTCGAATTCCTTCGTATTGAAACATCATCACTCATCATTTTGTTTCATACCAAAATAAGCGCTCAGAAATCATTTTAGACTGAGTTGGCATGCCTCAAGGCAGCAATTTAGGCCTATTTTAATTCACATAAACGATTCACCCATCACAATAAATTTTGTACCTCAGTTATTATTTGGCGATGACACATGTTTGGTAGTTCACTTTCCTAACCCCTCTACACTAGCTGAAAACATCAATTCTCGATTAGCAAACGTGCAGGAATGAACAGTAGTGAACAAAATCATTGTAAACCCTCAAAAATCCCTTGTTTAATAATAACTCCTATCCTTGACATTCAACTTCACTTTAATAGCGATAATTCAGTCACTCTAGAAGATTCTGTAAAATATTTGGGAATCATAATTGACCAAAGATTAAATTTCGATTTACATATTAGTACTTTGGCTAGGAAAATATCTAACTCTTTCGGTGTCATAACAAAACTCAAGCAAATTTAATCGCAAAAAACTCTTTACAGTCTGTATTAGTCTATAATTAAAATCCACTCGTATTTCCTATTTTGGGAAGTACTTATGTAACCCATTGAAAAAAACTAAAATCTCTCCGAAACCAAGCTGTTAAATTAATTGGTAGAAGGCAATATCTTGATGATTCAACATTTGAAAACTTCTACATGCTGAAAAAGGCTAAACTAATGCATGAATTTACTTGAAATAGACTACCCAACAGCTTTTCCCTTTTCTTTACTCCAATAAACGTGATCCACATATGAACCACCCGTTTAGCATCTTCCATCGTAAATCTCTATATTCCATTGCATTGAACTAAAACCTTCAAATTATTGCTCTAGTATTAGTCACTGTTATAAAATAATATCTTAGATCTTAGGCCCATTTCGTACACCTTCCACGCTACCCCTCCGCCATTGAAAATCCTGTTTCAATTCACTCGACTGCCATTTTTATTGCTTGATTGTGTTATTATATTTTATTTTTTCTCGATTTAATGGCATTATTGTTTTTGGTTGACGGGGCGAATTAAACAAAATAAACAATTACTTATTAACAGCAATGCAAAGTTACGTGATTAGCATCGCAAGCTGGTTGAACATAACAAAGCTTCGACTCTCGATGAGGTGAAGGCGTGGTCACAATAATACTAGCAGTGGTGGAATATGGAGTGCATTCCCAAAATCAGTCAATACCAGTTGTTCCAACTTGAAAGTTGGTTCATATCCCGGGGGAGCCACACAGGTAGTTGTTGCGCAGTTTGACTCCGACTTACTGGTCCAGCATACACTTTGCAGACGTGGCTGCACTCAGTAATTCAAATATACAGGGAAGACTGTATTTAACCAGATTTTATTCAATTTGAGTCTAAACAGGCAACAAAATATAATCTAGATTTCGCCGGTAAAACTAAACTTGTTCCGAATTAAATTTCCAGAATACAAAATAACATGTGAGCTGTTTGCTCCACAACTAAAAATTTAAAAAAACTGAAGGCCACAACACTCACCAGACAGAGAAATGTGTCATGTGAGTGTGACGTAATTTCAAAATACAATGCGCAAAGTCAACCAAAAAAGGTGATGAACCAATAGAACTTTATAACAATTACAAAAACCAAAACAGTGCCAAGCTATATGTAAATTAGGTGAAAAATGGCGAAGTGACACGTTTTGCAATTTGATGGTGATGGTGAAACATTGCGGCCCCTTTGAAATAAAACACAAGAGTTGAAATTCAAAAAATAAATCACATAATAAAGGTGAAAGCATCATAGTAGTCAGTTATCACACAGTAACAAGATTAAAGGCATTTTTAGTGCTCAAGAGATTTAAAATATTTCAATATTGATAAGTGCTTGGCTATCTCGGAGGCATCAAGATCAATAGAAATTGAAACATCATGGAGGACTTTTAATTTCATTATTATACTTCAGATGTCACTGGAGAGTTGCTTAATTTGCAAGAAGAGTTCATATATATTTCACAAATACAGTAATTAACGACACAAACCGTTTGCAATTAAAAGCACTTAATCTTAGTTCAAAATTTATGAACAAAAAAGGAGCAATGGAACAATTTTAGAGACATCTCTTAAAATGTAACTTACTCGAACTTATCCAGTCCTCCAACAGAGCCCTTTGTCAGTACCACAACAGTGGCGCGACAAACAAGTTCCCTCCCATTACGAATCTGTGGGTGCACTACGTCACTGCTTAACTTTTTCAAAATTTGATCAAAATCATCAGGGGTGCCGTTTTGTAACAAATTTATAACGGCCCCGAAGCTTTGAAATTGAACAAATCTGACTGCATTCATTAATGCAAAGTATCATAACCACTTCATACTACCAATGAGTTTATTTATTGATTTGACATTTCGCTTCCTAAACCCGGAAGCTTCTTCAGAACAATTTTTGGCAGTGCTGCAGTTACAAAAAGATAAATGAGAAAAAAAACATCAGAAGATAGGTAACAGTAAAAACATGCAAACATTACACTACTTATACTATTATTCCCCAAAACATTAAAATGATGAAATAATAACATTATATAATATTGAAAATTATGCACTATGAGCGTGAAAAAAATATATTTATATTGAAAAAATTATGTCACTAACAGCATAAAAAAGAAAGGAATATTGAAAAATTATGTCACTACAGCGTGAAAAGAATATTTATAATAACTAGGTTACTTCATTAACAGTTTGAGAAAGTATGAAAAGCATCTATTGCAAAGCATTATGTAGTAGAAAAGGTTTTTAGCTCTACAGAGATTTATATTCGGACGGAACAATTAACCCATCATTGCGATTTAAAACGTTCAATTCCAAAGATTTTCGGTTTATCAAATAACCTTTCGCTATCTGACGCTTGTGCCAATGTGGTTGTTTTTGTAATATTTTAGCTTTATCCCAATGTATAAAATGATCATTTTCTGCTGACATGCTGACACAGTGCAGATTTTTTCTGGTCAAAATTCTTAAATGCATCAATATGCTCACGTTTTCTAGTTTCTAAGCTTTGGCCTGTTTCACCGATGTACACCGCATTGCAGTCACGAAGCACTGCCAAAAGTTTTGAAGAAGCTTCCCGGTTTGGGAAGCAAAACATCAAATCAATAAATAAACTCATCGGTAGTACGAAGTGGTTATGAATAACTATCTCGATGAATGCAACACATCCGTTAATTTCAAACGCAAAGTTTACATAAGCAGCGTCAAGTTTAGGTTTTTCAACTTTTACCTTTTTAGACTTGACAGCAATAAACTCTTTGAAAGCAAGCAAATATGCAAAACACTTTTTCAACGAATAAGAATAAGGTGTTGCAGTTGCCCCGACCTCTTTGGATTTTTTTCTACCTTCTTCAGAATAGGAGGTTGCCAAAAAAATACAAGAATACAAAGTTTGAGAAAAAATTTGGGTTTTAAGGGTCGCACAGAACCTTTTTTACCCAGGGTTTGGTATTTGTTTGATGTTGTGCCGCTAGATGGTGCTATGCGAAATTTGTGCTACTAAGGAGTGAATGCAAAATTGAACATTTTCTTTTGGTCTTCACTTCTAAAGCTGTTTAAATTTGTGTTTTTTGTTCGTTTCTTTCTAAATTAATAGTGGTCAAAATTAATTATGTTTCTGTGCTGGGAAACTGCAACAGAAACTCTATTTGTGTTAGACCTACAGTATCTATTTTGGCTGGCTGTGTAAAACTGAGTGAAACATAGCCTGCAAGGTTACTTTCTTGAAGAATAACGGTTCAGACTATGGTTCAGGCCTAGTTATTGAAGTCTTTGAAACTGCTGTCCTAACTTAACTATAGTTACAGCAGCGGCTTACTAAAACCATATTTGTTATGTTTTGCTGTGTAAGATGCAAAGTTTAGTGCAATCTACTTAGTACAAACTCTATAACACAAGAACATTAGTAAATGTACTAGCAATATACTATTACTAGATTTGTAAATTCTCGCAGTTAGCTGCCAGAAACTATTTCTAGACCTGATGGCAATACTATCAAAAGCACATGTTTTACCATCACGAAGCTGGAATTCCTACAATTTGTCAATTAAAAATAATTGAGAAAGTGAAAAAGTTGGTAGATGAACTGAAAATTTTGTACAAATGCAACTTAAACAGAACAAAAAACCATTGAAAAGTTCAAGGAAGATTCTCTCTCTCTTCATTGCCCTCTTTTCCGTGAGGTTTGTTGGGGCAGCAGCTCGAGATTAAGCTACCACACTTCATGGTCTTTCATCACCCCCATCATTTCTCGTGGGTGAAGTCCCAAGCAATTCCACCCACGATCCTCAATGTAATATTGATTCATCTGCTGTAGTTCTATGTCATCCAACTGTTTTTTTTTCCATTTGCTTTGGCAAGTAAAGGTTGTTAAGAAGTTTTTCCTGAGGCATTCTGCTTACCTGGCTAAACCATCTAAGCTTAGATCTTTCAATTTGGAGAAGTAACGGCTCTAAGGGATGTGCACCTTGTCAATAATTAACTCCTTTGATTTTTTGGAGAAACCTCATTTTGGACGTTTGCACTTGCAATTGCACTCTTTCAGTCATTACCCAGTTTTTGTCACCATACAGAGATACAGTAGATGAGAAGGGACAAAGACTGTTTCAAAAATTGAGAGCTTTGCTTTTTTTTGACAATTCTCGTCTCACAGCAACTGAATAGTGCAAAGTTCTGATTATTGCAATTGCCTTGCCAATTGGAATATCCAGTTCTTTGTTTTGTCTTCCGTCACTTGTGAATGCAACCCCAAGATACTTGAACATGTATGCTTGTTTCTGTGTTACTCATGCAGTTGCAACAAGCACTGATCAGTGTTTCTTGAAACATGAAGTGCATCAGTTTTGACCATGCTTATTTTTATTCCTGCTGTGTCATAAGCAGATGCAAACCTACTTAATGTGCGCTGAGGTCCAGATTCTGTGAAAGCAGAATCAGATTATCAGCACATAGCATGTTACAGGAAAACTCGGCCACAGTCTTAAACGTGCGCAAATACTGACCAGATAGAGATAACTCGTCAAGCACAACCAAGTTCACAATTCGAACAGTTCGCTATTGACTAAGGTGCACAAATCACAATCACTAGAATCGACGTCTTTCGAATGACAGTTGACGCTCGACGCTTTGACATGAACTCTGACGCAAAACTTTTGACGGTTTTCTAAAATAAACACAACACAATGCGATAGATAGCAGGCACAGGCTGAAGCAGGCTGTCCACTGACATTTTTTTCATTTTATTCATTTTTCTAACCTCTGTCATTTTTTTTCATTTTTTTTACCAAGTTTCTTCTTTTTTTTTTTTTAAAACCTATTTTTACTTTTTTCAACTTTTTGTGAAGAATGTTAATTTTAATTGTGGAATTTTTTTCAAGTGTAACTGTATGAATTAAACCATTGTTTGTGATTTATTATTTATATTTTGGGGAGATTTATAGCTTTGCTTTGTGCGAGCAAAATGAGGGAAGCTAAGTAGCGATTTCAGTAACTTTTTTATTTTTCATGATTATGTTTCAACAAAAGCACTATTGTCTAAAATTTTTTTTTAAAGCAGTCGAATTAGGTTAAAACTTTAATTTTTTTTATTTTATGATTTACCGGCTTGTAATAATAAGGCTGAAATTATATCATTAGCCACTGCCGTCATAGCCCATTTACGCAGCCAGTTCAATTATGGTTTTGCTCTGTTAATTTCTGTGCCGCATTTTAAAAGCATTGATTTTTGCTAAAATATGCCTAAAATTAAGTTACTTTAGCAAAAAAAAAACTGTAAAATATTTGAGCGCTGGGGAATCTTCCCCCAGACCCCCTAGTCTCCGGCAGCGAGGCGTGCTGCTCCAAACTCCCTTGTCTCCAGCAGCTAGGTGCATTACCCCAGACCCTCGATACAGCCCCCCATTGCAGATTTCTGGCTATGCGCCGCGCCAAACTAACAGCCAGTACAGTATACAAAAATTTTATTTAGAGTAGCATTTGGTTACTGGTTGCGCCTAAAGCTATTAAACTGGAAGGGAAAACCGTACAAAAACGCTTACAAAAATATATCTTCAGCGGACCCTTCCCCTGTAAAAATTTCTGGATCCACCCCTGATCTGTATCTTTTTATAGTATCGATTTTTAATCTAAGGTATGTTAAGTTACCAGGACATTTCATCTTCTATTGAAAGTTAGTTTCAGAGTTTTTTGTAACAATTTTTACGCCAAAATTTCACTGTGACGGCATTCATCTCACGTAGGGTAAATCTTTGTACGAGCTTAAATGTTTAACTTGCAAAAACATAACTAAACCCTGGTCAGTAAAATGGTTCTATAAAATGAAGTTATTTCCACTAAAATCATGATAGAGTTGGTGATATTTGAAATTCTTTCCTTTGTGGAACGCACAAAAAATACTGCAGGCTACAGAACTATGTTACCTACCTTATGCTACATAAGGCAACTTTAACTAACTTCTACCAAGCTGCAAGAATTATAAGCTTTTGTGCATAATGGTTGGATTAATGTAACGCAATAGATAACTTTTTCGATCATGCAACAGGTAAAAATTTATTTTTTGATTGCGCTCATTTCATTACGTAACAAGCGTTAATGTTTTCCTTTGTGGCATATTATGCATTTTCCACCACGATTATCTCATAAATTACTCCAGCTGGAATCATAGGCGTAGCCAGGGGGGGGGGGGGGGGGCGGGTCCCGCCCCCCAATTGAAATGTCACCCAATGATTAAAATGTAACAAAATAGCGTATTGTTTCTTCAATTTCAGTTTCTTTTAGCATTTTTCGCATGCTACAGTATCGTAATTTAGTTACAATAATACTGACGCCTGGGCCTTTTTTCTAAAAGTTGCTACCCCAGGCCCTCGTCGAACCTTTCTAAGAACGTAATGCGAGAACCAGGGCCGGATTTGCCATGTGACACAGTGCCAGGGGCCCTGCGCTCAGATGTAAGACTTTTTTTGGTCTTAACCTTTTTTGGCAGCAAGATTTTGCGAAAATTTCCAAAGTGCCAGAGGCCCTTGTGCAATACAAATCCAGCCCGAGCAATAACATGGTTAGTAAGCGTAACCATCTATTGTATTATTTTTCATTAACGATTCACCTCTACCTCGCCAGTTTTTTGACAACAAGATACTTTTGAAAAAACATTAGCTAGGAGAAATGCTCATTGAACAAATTATTGAATTTGCATTTAAGGAGCCTGGTTTCCCTGGCCGTACATGTACTCCTATAACTGGTTATTTTCATGACAAAACAAAAATCTCTTAAGCAAATCTTCGAGTGGATTATTATTTACGGCTAAAATATTACAGGAGGCAAGATACCGCACTTCCTCTTACCTGGGCCAGATCATTTGCAAAATTTAACCCAAAATGCAAGATTTTAAACGTGTTTTGGACTTAAATTGTAAGTAAAAACAGAATTGAACAATTTAATTTTTTCAATTGGCTTTCACATGTTAAAAATCTAGTTTGCGAAATGTGATCCGATGGTGTTAAAATAGCTGTTTCTTTGCCCTCAGACCCCCGTTTGGGATACGTTGAAGTTACACTGGTTCACTCAACACATCTCCCAATTTAGACATTTGCACTTTCTAACTTTCAGCTTAAGTCCTCTTCTCCCTTTAGCAAAATCCTGGTTACGTGCCAAACATGGACCACGACTTCTGATCTTCCATTCTGCGATATCTTTGTATTACAAAAAGTTCCTTTTTTGCAAATTTCTGACGACGTCATTGCGTGTGATTTGTGGTTCGCCCCCCCTCCTTCCAATCAAAAATCCTGGCTACACCTACGGCTGGAATGCTGAAATTTTTTGATAAAAAGGTAAACAGTGGCGTTGCTAGGGGGGGTGGGGCAAGGGGGGTGGCCCGCCGCGGGTGTCACCTTTTTTCTTTTTGAGACCTTAAACCCACTAATTGGTAGGCAAAGATCTTTTTTTGGTCATCACATACTGTCGGACTAAAAACTGAACACCTACTCGTTTTGCAGCGAAGACCTTTTTTTTGATCTTCACCTATATTTTGGCTGATAAAGGGTGCCACCACGAAATCCCGCCCTGGGTGCCACCATTCTTAGCGACGCCTCTGAGGGTGAAAAATGTTTAAAAATAAAGTTGAAAAAAATTGTGAAGTTTTCCACATAGTTTTCTTGCAATACAGGGTAGAAATAAGAGGACTAGTAAAAAAGAACCACATGAAACCTGGCAAAGAGATGCTGGCTGAGCACCTTTGCTCTTATGCGTTAGTAAAATGCGTGTTTGGGGCGAAGCCCCCAGACGTTGATATGCATTTTTCAAAATCCTTGCGGATTTTGTTTTAAGCAGTTTGTATCCTTGGTTTTAATTGGTTCAAAAACGTTATTTTTGTTTAATAGACAGTGTTTGTGCGGTCAACGTAGGTACAAGACACTCTGTTTAAGTAGCATGGTTGCAAAATTTCAAACAGTGGCAGGAATTATGAAGAAGTTTTGTTATTTTTTTTCATTCTTTTACAATTTTTTTCTGTAAATTGCTGTCATTTTTTTTCATTTTTTTCAAAGGTGAGTGGACAGCCAGCTAAAGATGTCAAAAAATGATTGAACAAAACAATTTTTTTTGAATACCTCAAGTGGTTTTCAAGTTATCGCAGTTTAAATTTTCGGCCACTAGAGGGAGATTTTTCTCCCGAGTTTTGGAAATAGTGCTATACTTCCATTTTTGGCTTATTTTTCTTTGGTGCGAAGGGTGAGCGTCGAACAACGAATCAACCTGAAATTTCTTGTCCGTCTTGGAAAAACTCCAACAGAAGCACTAAAGTTGCTTCAAGAAGTCTTTGGTGATGACACGATGTCAAGAACTCGTCTTTTTGAGTGACACAGGAGGTTTAAAGAGGGAAGAGAGGAGGTGGAAGATGATCACAGAAGTGGGAGGCCATCCACAAGCAGAACAGATAAAAATGTTGAGCGTGTGAGACAAAAGGAGTGGAGCGATCGTCGTTTTAGTGTTAGAATGATAGCAGATGAGCTGGGTATGAGTAGTTAAGAGGGTATGGTGGATCATTACGAAAGATCTGGGGATGAGCAAGATCTGTGCAAAAATGGTACCAAGGTTGCTGAATGAAGGACAAAAGAAGCGGCATGTGCAAGTGTGTCAAGAAATTTTGGAGCAACTCGAAACTGAACCCAACTTGCTGAAAAGAGTTGTTACTGGCGATGAGTCATGGATCTTCGAGTACGATACACTCACCAAACGACAGAGCCTTGAATGGAAGAGCACATTGTCACCAAGACCCAAAAAGGCGAAGGTGTTCAAGTCCAAAACCAAGGTGATGCTGATCGCTTTTTTTGATGTCCATGAAATTGTCCATGCTAAATTCTTGCCACAAGGCCAAACTATTCATCAGCACGTCTACGAAAACATCTTACGACGTCTGATGCGCTCAGTGAGGGAGAAAAGAAGATAACTGTGGGAAACGAGTTAATGGCTGCTTCATCATGACAATGCTCCAGCTCATAATGCCTTGGGAATGCGGGAGTTTCTTCCCAAAAATAACATTGCTGTTCTGGAGCAACCACCCTACTCTCCAGGTCTACATCACGGTTCAAATTTATTATAATCAATATTAATTTGTGCTGCTACACGGTTCAAAAAGCCAATAGACAAATGCAATTTATTCTGGTTGTACGGCAGAATAGTAACTGATTTGTGCAGTTCAAGTTCAACCGTTGAAAAACTGTTCATTAAAAGCACAAGCCAGCAAAAAAAATGGGCGTAAACAAGTTTACCTTATAAATTGTTTAAATATACCAGTATCCATGGTGAACCCATTTCGGCTAAAGCAAACCTTTCGGTTTTTTAGTATTTTAATTTTTAATGTTTTTGAACTATGGTATCACTCTAACTTTTCATCATTGAACACTTTTCAAAACCCCCTGATTACTACCAATAATTTCATATGATAGCTTTATTGTTAGATAGCGCTGATGTCGGCACATGATAATTGCAACCATTTCATTTTCAATTAGTTTCAAATTGCAGTTCGTTATAAAGCAAACAGTTTTGGTAAAAATCGATCATAGATTGTGATGATTGTACAACACTATATTCTCGAAATTTCACGACAATCCCAATTTCGGGGTTGGCAAAAATTGGTTTAAATTCTGTCATTTGAGTGTCGAGATTTCCGGAAACATAACGCTAATTACCACCAACTTGCTTTCAAAAATGTATTCATTTTTCTCTTCATTGGAATATTATTTAAGCTGGTGATTAAACCGTTTTACTTCAATGAGGTGCGGGGCACCTCCTAATTGTTTCATTTAAAAAAAAATGTTTTAAAGATGTACAGTAGTACACATTTGAAAGAGTCTCCCTTTTAATCTTAATGTGACATTACTAATTTTTTTTTCCAACTGAGAAGGTAGGCTACGTGTAGTTGCTAGTTATTTTAACGTTCATTTTGAAATTGAATCCGTCAATGCTTCAAAAACTTATTTTGCAAGATCTCATAAATTAGATTTCGGCCTATATTGTCACAAATCTTAACATGTTTAAAGTAAAAAAACTGCATTGCTGTAATAGCTGCTGAGAAAACTGGAATGTTATACTTTACTGTCAGTGCGCAGTAGCGGATAACAAAGAAAGGAAGTCAACAGAATGTTTGGTTTACTGGAAGGGGCTCATCAGGCTGACTTGAGCTCCAAAGCCAAATTCTCATAATCCGGAAGGAATTTTCTTGTGTTTTTGCTTCACTAGAAAACAGTGTTTTGTACAATGTAATCGAGATGAAGCTGCTGTACTTTTGTCGCATTAACTGTGAAAATATGTTTCAAGGTTGTGCATAAAATGAGCAGTTAATTACAGCTTGAATCGAGTTTTGAGTTGGCCAGGACCCAACTTTTAACGTCTATTTTAGAGACTCAGATAATAGCCATTAACAGGCTTGGTGCTCTGGCTATTAACATTCCAAGTTTTCAATGTTTCAGTTTTTGCTATCTCTCGTATGCACGTGTGTAAAAATTTTAGGTCCTCTGCCGGAATTTTCTCCTGCCTGGGGCCTCGATCCCAATAGCTACTGTTCGACTGTACCGTAAAATCAGCAATTATTCAAAAATATCTGATGATGGAACCTCCAAAAAAGTAGAGTCAAAATGTATGTCAGTTAAATATCTTCTGATATCATAAAACACTGGCACCATAGCTTGGGCCGTTCAAAAAATTGATTTTGGGGAGTCCCCGGGGGGCTGGCACCCCCAAAGTATGTCAAAATATTTGTCTGTTAAATATTTACTGATATCAAAAAAAAGTAGCTCCCTAGCTTGAGCCGTTCAAAAAATTGATTTTTGGGGGGGTTCCCGGTGGAGTTGCCCAAAAAATTTTGGGAGAAAAAATTGCGTTTGCAGCTCAACAACTTTACACAAAAATTAGATTTCAATGTTTTGTGGTTTAGGAGAAGAAGAGCGTACAAAAATGAAGAAAAAAGCCTTATCGCGGCCAAGTGTGCCTATTGCCTCGAAATTTGGTACAAACATATAACTCATTAATCTCAAACTGCTGTCAAAATTTCATGTAGCTAGATCAAACCGTTCTCGAGTTACAAGCAAAAATTTGAAATTTCGCACTCGTTAGTTCGAAAATGGCCGAGTAAAAAAAAACAAAGGAACACGCGACGCGAGCGTCGGTCGTTCCAATAATAGTTGTTGTAGCAGTTTTTACCAATACACGGTATTCAATTTGACTGATATGCAAATAGAACGCTTGTGCCTAGACCTATCGTTTCAAAGGTAAGCGTATGATCCATTAATCCAACTGTATAAAACTTCAATGTTATTATTTTGCAGGTTCCAAATTTACTTGGAATATTATTTGGAGTGTTGCAGTTGCTTCTTTTTATTATTTATCCAAGATCTAAAACGTTTACTAAGAGGGATTCTAAAGTGGCATCGACTTTTTAACATTTGAAGCTTTTATCAAGTTGCATTGAAGTTCGCAATTAGAGTACTTCCACTGTGTTAAACTTTTCAAGCCCGTTCGTAATTAAGAGAATGTTGAATCTGTTCAGTAAATATTTTATTTGTTCTACACATTAGTAGTTGATGACCACAATTTTATTGGTAACTGTTTTTTTAGGCTTTCATAAATCATTGACCTAAATTGTTCAAGAATGGTGTGAAATCGTGTGCAAATGCGCTTTGGCGTTGGTCAGAAATAACGTAATTCTGCTCTATTTGACTTAGCTTGGTTTCTGTGCACTTTTCAGAGCAAACTTCAGCATAGCATTACAGCTACGGTACTGCTATAGCTGTGGTTTGTTGAGAATAATGCAGGAGACTAGTTTATGTATACTCTATTTCCAGTTAGCTTAATGCTTGTTACTATGTTTTTAGATCAGATTCAGTTTATTATGGTAAAACCTTCAATTGATTCTATGCTATGTAGTTATAGTATCATTGCATTTTAATCAACATTCTGTGGTATCATTAAATTTTTCACACTGGTTATTTTATTTTGGCTGTGGTTAAATATAGACTTTGGAACAATTATTTTTGGTGGAGTTAGCTTCATCAAGGAAGCGCATGTATCGTTTCGAGTAGAATTACTTTATGGGTTGCTGTTTGAACAGCAGACTGCATCCCTTTTTGCCACACCCACCAGTAACACTCAATATCACGTGCAGAGCCACTCTTTCTTGGATGATTTTTATTGCCACAAAAGAAGCACTTCACCACTACGGCTGCTGTAAATTCTTCTGAAATGCTCTCTTCAGCGTCTTTGGCCAGTACCGCTGCAATTGGTGACCTTGTCATGTCCAGTTGTCCACCCCAGGGATACCTAAACAAAACCGGGATGCGAAACTTCAAAAATTGCGTGTTAGCTGTAGGGCTATTTAAGAAATCGTAAATTAGCGCAAATTGTCTCTGGCTCTGCTACATTTTTGCGTTTTGGTTAATTTTTTAGCAGACTAACAGTTCTGCAAGCCAACTTACAATAGATTACGCAGTTAAGTGCGCTATAATAGACTATTTTATTAAACTACGATGAAATTACGACATAATTAATCTTTAACAAATCAACGATATATAACATAGCACTTTGCGCAAAGTAGAAAAACCTGAAATTTATCGCCGCTAAACGACAGCAAAAAATTACAAAAAATGCTCCAATATGAACCAAAGTCGTTGTCAAAATGTTCATCTATTTTGCTACGTAAGAATCCCTAGTTGTTATGTGAAAATTCAATAATGATTTCCACCAGGATTTTTCGCAAAATTATACGTAGGTCTGCAAACTGCAATGAATAATGCAATTGCTGCAAATCTAATGGCTCTAGAGCTGCTAAGTGATCCTTTCTAAAAAGTTTCTCCAGTTTATGAGCTCCAAGACAACCAACCTAAGTGATATTACAATAGAAGTAATAAGCGAGCTCGAAAGTGGACTAAAATGAGCGAAGTGCTTCACAGTGAATTTCAGTGCTTTGGCTTCTCTTGTTTGATATCTGTGTCTGTTAGAAGCCGAAAAATACAAGCGATTCACATTAACTTCAAGCTTTTGTTGATAAGTTTTCAGACTTTTTGAGATATAGGTCAAGGGACCAGGATCTTCACATTTAGGAGCATTCAAACGCTTTAGATCGAATTCTTTTTTTTTAGCAGAACAGTCAAACACAGTTTGAATAATGAATAATGAGGCAAAATCATAATATCTATGAGTAAAAATTTGATTCACAGCACTCTTGTTTGTCATGGTTAGTATTGCTTGCACGAATGCACGAGCCAAGTCAACTGACCGCGAACAAACTGACTGCAAACCAACGGTTTCATCACAGTGGTTTTGTCACAAAGTGAGGGTTTGAGCAAGATGACTGTGGGGATAGTAAAATATTTTTATGATCACGCTTCTCGGCCAATTAGCCTCATTTGGTTCATGGTCAATTTGTCGTGGTCAGTTGTCGTGGACCCCGAATGCAGAGCACTGATTTCAACAAGCAAAGAGTTTCGATTTTCCTTAATCACGGGAAAGAGTAACAGTAATGCACTGCTAAAGTAGTGACAACAAAAATCAGTTGCCTGAGCATGGCCACTTCAGTTAGCTGAGTGAAACAAAACTCAGTTAGCTAAGTGAAATCAAAACTCAGTTGGCTGAGTGAAATCCAAACTTTTCATGCAAATATTAGGCAGAACAGATACTGCAGACATTGTCTGAATGCAAGCCAGGAAGGTTTGGTGAGTAAGTCCAGATTCTTTCCTATCTTTGAAAATATTGGTAGTCTCTTTGAGATAGCATTTAAAGTTGGCTGTTCTGTTTCTGAAAAAAATGTCAATGGCATACACATGTCATCTTTCTTTTCAATCCCTAAACACACTACATATTTAATATTTATGACATAAACTTTAATGCAAAAACCAACTTACCTCAAAATTATTGTTAAAAACTATTAAAAATCTAAAGCAAATTAAGGGCTTGATGAGGGTAGCTCTCATAATCCATTAAGTTCAACAACCATAATAATATTTCAATAACATCTGTAATTAATGACTGCATGCTACAACAACATATTACTGCTGTTGCTATTTCATTTTTCTGGTTTAAAAGCACTACTGGTACTACTAGTTAACTTTGCTGAAACACCAATACACCATAAACACAATCAGACAATTTATCATTTTACTTCATACTAAAAGTAAACACCCTGTGCATTGTTATCATCTATAAGTGATTTGCATTTAGCATCCACTACTACCTTTCTTTAGAGTTGTAAGAGACATAATTTTCCAAATGTTTGAAATAAACTTCACAAACTTGGATGTGCCGACAAACCCAGGAATTTTTTCAGCATCATATTCTAGAGCATGAGCAGTTGATTTATTGAATTCATCTAAAAATAGCAACGTTTTGGTGGTTTGTTAGACAAATCTTTTGAGAGGTTGGGAAAAATACTGATAATTGCAGATAGTTTTAAACAAACTCTTCAACTTAACAGGTTCATTTCTACTTTCTATTATTTTCCAAGAATTAATAGTAATAGTTTCAATATCTGTCTCAACAAAATGCTTGGCACAAATTCTGCATAAATTGTTCACATTCAATTTCTGTCAAGGAATTGCTCTACGTAATCCAGTTTTGGCATACAGCTGGGTCTGAAAGAAATCTTTAAATTCATTTTCTTTTTTTTTTTTGAAACTTTTGCTTTAGATTCGTTTTCTTTAATACAGTAGAACAAAGTCCAGTTTTGCAGTTTGGGGCACATCAGGTATACCACATTTTTAAAACTGTTGTGATGATACTCACAAATGTGAAAAATGACACAACAATACAAGTGAAGAGCCATGAAAACTGATATACTGGTACAGTCAAACTTCGATACTATGCCACCTCGCTACTATACCACTTTTGATCGTCACCAACTAAATTCAATAGAAAATATATTTACTATGCCACCACTTACCCTCGCTACTATGCCACATGAGGTACAGTATTGCAGTGTATTAACGAAACAATAAACGCTACGAACGAAACAATTAAACGGCTGTGAAACGGCAAAAGTATACAGTATGTGCATGTAATATGTTCTCTCAAGTTATCTACTGTAGCTCAGCCCAAAACTCTGAGGAATCGTCAGCTGGCGCATGTTCTTTCTGCGGATTTCATGCACTTCGTCGTCTAGCCGATCGCATGCTTGCATCACACTGGCCTTCCCGAAACTACTGCACTGTACTGTACATTATACTGAAATACATGTAAATTATAATCGTACAATACAACGTGGCATTACATTGTTACATCACAAGGCTGTTTTTACAAATCCTTGTTACTATGCCACTTTCTCTCGGTCCCAAAGGGTGGCATAGTATCGAAGTTTGACTGTACCACAAAACTAAAATTTTATCTAATGTTTAAAATACCTGAAAAATACAAGATTAAAAATATCATTTGCTCATTGGTGTTAGTGTTACAGGATTACAGTAAGGTTAGCATTTTACTGGGGTACTGGACAATACAACTGACTAGCTTGTGAGAGAAATTACTGTCATACTTTAACCTAGAATAATTTTACATGAAGCAACTGTACGGAAGTTTTTCTTATTAATTTAGAGTCTTGAATCCTGATTTGTGATTTCTGACTAGACATGACTTTTATTACACTAATACTTTAAATCAGTTTTTAACGTATACCAATATACTTTAACAGCTGATTTTTAATTTTATAGCCTACACCATTAACACATAATTGAATCTCCAACATCCTGACATCTAAGGATGAATTAATCTAATGAACAAATTTTTATTGTGCCAATGCCAGTATGCAGTGATGGGCACAGCGGCGCTGTTCACCAGCGGACGCTACTAGCGGCGCTACTTTTTCGGTAGCGGCAGCGCCGCTGCTTTTTTTCGTCACCAGCGACAAGCGGCAGCGCCGCTGTTTTTTGGCCGAAAAAGCGGCAGCGCTGTTTTTTAAGTAAATTTTCTGCCGCTGCCGCTACTGCTAATAAACTCCTTCCAAGCCTTTTTCAATTCACATTTTCACACGTTACCGTTTGGAGTCTTTATTCTCCGTTTGTTTTCACTCTGCTCTTGTTACCTCGTTATATCAGTTTAGTAGAACATATAAGACCTTTGTGACGTTTTGTCGTTGCTCTTATACTGTATGTATAGGCGAGTTTTATCGCACATGGTCCAATTTTTTGTCAATCGAAGTTGAACAAACAATGTGGTCTAGTACGGGGTCAATTTGAACTGATAAAACCGATTTTAATGAAGCCGATTTCGAGCAGTATCTCTTTAACGAAAATGCAATAATTAGAGTTCAATA
Organism: Trididemnum nubilum; assembly: GCA_963965965.1. Lineage (NCBI taxonomy): Eukaryota > Metazoa > Chordata > Ascidiacea > Aplousobranchia > Didemnidae > Trididemnum > Trididemnum nubilum. The sequence goes on along the minus strand of CAWYPQ010000655.1, from coordinate 25,364 downwards.
AATTGCTAAAAACTTACAAATCGCAAAGACGGTTTTCCGCGATATTTCCTCAAAATGCTAGCATTTAGTACAACAAATGAAGATGATTTGTTGGCTATCTGATCACAGACCACAGTATAGATCGTGCACTGCGAATAGAACAGTACAGCACCTGGCACGGAGCCAGAGTAGTGTGTTTGAGGGAGGGGGGCACAAAAACTTGGGCGGGGGGACGCTTACGCAGCCAAGACCAGACGAATTCGGAATGCGGCAGTGATCTGGTGAATGTTTTGCTCCAAATCCTGTGTTTCCTTCTTTGGTATGGATTTTGCCCTCAAATTTGGAGGTGAAGACTAAAAAAATTTAAAAAAAGGTCTTCATCGCAAAATCTAAGGCTACTTGATTACGTTCACTTGATCTGTCTTGATGTTTCATAGAAAAAAGCGTTTGTGGTTACCTGTTTTTGGGCAAAAGTTTGCAAGTTGTGCTACTGCAAAAGTTTACTCTCGCTTACGGAGCTCAAGCAGTGATTTGGGGGGACACAGCTCGAAACGCCATCCCCCGTGCGTAGGCGTAGCCAGGATTTTTGATTGGGTGGGGGGAGGCCAAACCAAAAATCACATGCAATGAAGTCATCAGAAATTTTCGTAAGAGGAATTTTTGTGGGCAAAGATATCGCAGAATGGAAGATCAGAAGCCGTGGCCTGGTTTGGCACTTAACCGAGAGTTTTTTAAATAGGCCGTTTGCTGTAAATTCTAGGACGCTTAAAAATCGAGTTTGTAAAAAAGTTTGAGTGGCAAAAAAATTTTGATGCAGATAGACTGTATTTCATCCTAGGAGGTTTATATAAAAAGTTCTCCAAAAATTACCCTGCAGTTTTCGAGCAAATGGGGGGTAAAGTTGGGGGTTTTCAAAACTAAAAATTACATATTTTCCGCAAAATGTGCAAATTTAAGTCCTTTTATCAGTTCTATTTGCTTATTTTGACAATTTTTCAGATGCGCAAATTTCTAGCTTGGTTTTAAAGTTAAATTAAGCAATCCTCCCTTGCGCTCTCTAGCACTACTAGCGGCGAAATGTTTCTTTTGTATTTATTTAAGCTTTTAATAATTTTCCTCTTAATTTTTCAGTGATTAACCATCGATAGGAGTTTACTTCATTTGTTTGAACGTACAAAAATGACATAAACTTTTCCGAAAGCATTGGGCTACAGATAAAATTAACCACAAAAGCAAACATGTTTCAAATGCTTGTTAAATATTTAAAATAAGTATATCAACTTATAACTGCACAATTATAAACAGGATTTTTGATGAGGGTACTTTTGAAATGACGTAACCGGTCAATGATGACGTCACAAAAAAACGTAACAAATGAATGAAACGTCACAATATAAATTGCAATATGAAGTTTTTGTCAAAATTTTGCAAAACCACAATACTTTTTGAGTTGATGAAAAGCAAAATCGCATTTTTTGGTAAAAATCAATTTTTGATGGGTGTGCTAGGTGAATTCTAACCCTAGGGTGCATCCAAAGCAAGTAACAATTCAAGAATAAATTAGAACAGTTTTGATTACTTAGGAAAGTGCAAAAAATAAAGCAAAATATGCAGGTTGCCGGTGATGTCTTAAGCTTCAACAATGTTTGGAGAAATCAAAACTTTTTCTGTAATGTCACCGATCACATTAATACAAATTATTTTCATTGTCGTGGTCGTCAATCATCACATTCAAGTTGCACGTTACGTGTTCGATAATTGAAGCAGATCTGGAGTCGAGGACACAATGTTCGAGGCCAAGGACTGAAAAAAAAATCCGAGGCCAAAACCAAGGCCCAGCTTTTCAAGTACAGACCCTCTCGAGGCCAAGGGCAGAATTGGTCGAGGCCAAAGCCAAGGACCAAGGACAAAATTTTAAAAAAAGCTATGGTCGGCAAACTTTGACTGTTTTTAAGCGCGAAAGTGTAAGACATTGCATTTCGTTAAGTTTTTCATGATAATTTAAAAATGGTAGTTTCTAAAAATAACGAATGTTATTTTGAAGTTTTACGCGTTAGCAGCAATTTTGATTACGTTCCATTGCGGTATCGAGGTAATAAAACAATTAAGACCGTTATGCGAAATGAGAGTAACTAACTTCTAAACATGGAAACGGTCAATTTTAAGACCTTAACTTCATCAGTTAAAACCCCAGTGTAAACGTCCTCTGAGTGATTATGGATCACTCATCCCCACCGTTTTAGTACTTTTTCCAAAACAACCTTTATTGTTTGAACGACTTCTTTTTGTAGATTTTTAAAAATGTTATCATAGTTTTCAAACATTGTATAGCGACTACGATATTATTATCTAAAAGCATTGCTAAATAGAGTAAAATAATTTACGTTTTTAAAATGAATTAAGGTACCGTATCCAGTATTTGCAAGCTCACGTCCTTGGAAAAAACGGGGTCTGGGGGCTAGGCAAAGTTCGCATGCCTCTGTTGAACAATTTTAGTGACTTTTTTTTAATAAAAAAACAATTTTTGTGATTTTGAAAGAGGTGAAACAATTAAATTTTTAAAGCAATTTTGAAAAAGAAAATACCGGCAACGTAAAAGTTAAGTTGAAAAACTTTAGTTTTATCACATTTTCCCCAATCCTAATTAATCTTTTTTTACGTTTTATTACACATGATATCTTTCTATAGCTCATTAATTGCCTATCGATGAATGAGGGCAAGCGTTTCTGCCGCCAAACGTCACTTTGTAAAATTTAACATAAATTATTTAATGACAAAAATAACTTGAGAATCTTAGCAGGGCTGTATCAAGGAGATAGGCCTTGAAGAGATTTGCAATTTGTCCGGGGTCGCCCTCCCCCTCTGAAGAGCTCACAATTGTACAGTAGAACCGTAAAAATAATAAATCATTATTTTTTTCGAAAAAGGTCCAAATTTTTCATGGGAGCTTCTCCTCATCTTAATGACGTCGTGTGAAAAATTGATTGACTGCAGCGCGCATCTTTCCAGCCAGTAGCGTAGCTAGGGGGGCAAATGGTGCTATAGCCCCCCCCATTGGCCTAAACAGTATGCAAAATAACATGCTTTTAGCAGTTTTGAGGTTGGTTTTTGCCCTGAAACGGGTAATAGCCCCCCCAAACGAAAATAGCCCCCCCAAAGATCGTGAAAGGAGAAGTAGAAGTGGGTGTCAGTTGACAGAAAAACGCTCTGAATTTCGGTGAAGACTTTTTTTTTTGGAGATCACTCGATTTTGGCAGAAAAACGCTCTGAGTTTGCCTCAATCCAATTGAAACCAAATGAAAATTCGGATCAAGTTCGTTTACAGTGAATCAAACTTCAAAAAAAGCCCCCCCCCCCTCCCGTTGCGAAATTCTGGCTACGCGACTATTTCCAGCCATTCAAACAATTATAGTTATATTTAATTTTACGCTCTCATTTTTAACGCCACATGTAGCGCTTTTTTCTGATACAGTATAGTTTATTATTTGTCGAGGACAGAGGTGGAGTCGAGAACACAACGTTCGAAGCCTAGGCCAATGATACAAAAAAATCCGAGATCAAGGCCAAGGGCTGACTTCTCGAGGCCTAGGATAGGAATGCTCAAGGCCAAGGACACAAGGCGCAGGCGTTCTCGAAAACGAAACAAAAGGTCTTCACGCGAGGAAATGCCAATTTCCAAGGTAAAGTGAAAAAAGCTCATGGCCATGGATCATTTTCAACAATTTAATGTCCTCGGCCGAGAGCAGGGCATTTTCGAGGACTTGCAGGCTTCAAGGCCAAGGATTTAACCTTCGAGGCCAAAGCCAAGGACTTCAAAATGTGTCAGCGAGGACTCCGCCTCTATTATTTGGGATTCTTAGCGGCTATTTTTAACGCAAAAATTGCTCAGCAAATGTGGCTTTTTCCCAGATCACATAACAATGATTAGAGTGCTGTTCTTTCTTCTTTCAAAAAAAATCTTCGCGATTTTTGCTCGCGTACATTCAGAACAAGGTGGCTTTTTCAAGATAAGTTTTGTTAGTTATATCACGGATACACTAACATACTCTGTTTAATATGCTATCCCTGGTACAGGCTCGTAGCCAGAAATTCACAATGGGGGAGGGCTGTTTTGGGGGTCTGGGGGCGGAGCCCCCAGCCGCTGGAGGTCAAATGGGGTCTGGGGGAGAAACTCCCAGCCGCCGGAGGCACGGAGGTCTGGGGGCAGAGCCCCTAGCGCTCAATAATTTTGGATTTTTTTGCAAAAATAACTTAATTTTAGGGCTATTGTAATAAAAATAATGCTTTTAAAAAGTGGTATAGAAGTTGGCAGTGCAACATGATTCAATCGGTTGCATTAACGGGCTATGTGGGAGGTGGCTAATGATAACATTGCAGTTCTCTTGTTTACATGCTGGTAAATCATAAAATCCTTCTATTCAATAAAACTCAAACGGAGTAATCTATTTCGTCTATATTTTATAAAGGAAAATAATCGGGGGGAGGCTAGTGAAAAGAGATCTTAGAGAAATGATTGGTAATTAATCAACACTGAATAGCCCCCCTCTCCTTTATTTCTGAGTTTGTAACATATTTGTTAATATAACCTATGTTTTGCGTTTTTGCACCAGCGATCAAAATTTATTGATTTTTTATTTTTGGGCATTTTTCAAAGTTTTCATTGATTTGTGACTTTAATTTTTGACAAATTAGCCTCTTCTGAAGATATGTTGCAAAAGATGCTCTAAATCACTTTTTAGTCCATTCCAGCGCAAAAAACTGCCTCAAAAGACCTAAAAACCTGGTATTTTTCTTATTCTGCGTTTTGGTTGACAGGCCAATGGGGGAGGCTATAGGCCTCCCACCCCCACTTCACCCTGGCTACGCTACTGCCGTGGTAACTGTATTACATTTCATTATCACGCACATATACTTTTTTCCGAGTCCATACTCAGATAAGCACGGTCATGAGTTAGCATTAGCAACTCAAAAATGTTGGCGTCAGGACCCCGGATCCCTTCTTATTGCTCTTGATGGTTTTAGGGCTTTGCGGTTTGTACCACCCGCACCGGAAATATTAGCAGAAATAAGAATAACAATTCTACACTGCCTTTTGCCCCTCATTCTCTGATTAAAGCTTTCACACAATGCCATTTAAAATAAGGTTTACTATGACTTGGCAATCACAATATATGATATTTTTCAAATAAGGAAAAAAAAAATGAATTGAAAAGCTAGAATTTTTGATTATTTTTTGTTTGGTTATTTTCCTTTTCAACCAATCAAAAAATAATGCTATCCTCGAGCCGAGAACAGAACATTTTTGAGGACTTGTAGGCAGTGGTGTAGGAGGCGGGGGGCACTGGCCCCCCCCCCCCCCCCCGCTTGGTTTTAAAGTGTCGAAATTTTGGGCAATTTTATATTATTTGGGCAATATTGCATTAAAATTTTGGGCAATTTCATATTTTTCGGGCAAGTTTGCGTCAAAATTTCGGGCAATTTAATATTCATCAAACCGTCTCAATTTCAGTGAAGACCTTTTTTTTTTTTTTTGGAGGTCACCTTAATTTGGACAGAAAAACCGATCACTTTCCGGGCAAATTTCAATGTCATTTTTTGAGCAAAATTTGGTGCTCCCCCAAATCCTTTTGAGCTACTACGCACATGCTTGTAGGCTTCAAAGCCAAGGATTTAACCTTCGAGGCCAAAGACTTCAAAATGTGTCCTCGAGGACTCCGCCTCTGATTTAAACTTTGTTAAACAGAGTGCTACTCGGCTAAAATTGAGAGAGCGTTGAACAAAATCTCAAATGACAAGTCGCAGTGTCTTCATGGGAGTTGGGTCTAGAAGTACAAATCTATTCTATTTTATCTAGGAGCCTGCACAACAATGCTAGGTCTACAAATACAAATGTACATTAGGCCTAGTTGTTTGAGAAACAATGCTAGGTCTACATGTTTTGTGCATTTTCAAATCTAAAAGTCTCGACCATTTTCGCAGCACTGTCATAAAATTACCACTGATACCTGAACACAGCAGTTTGCGACGATGTTCTGCTTGGCGGGTCATATAACTTTATTATCTCTGTACCAGTAACTATAGGCTATTTTAAAGTACTGTTTTGAAACAATGCTTCATAATTTCTGCCTGGCACGTCATATCACTTTTGGTTACCAAGTGCCTGGCTATCTATACTGTGTAGACCTAGGTCTACTTTAAAGCGATGTTTCATCATGGATACTAGTATTTATTGCTAGTAATTTGCCAAAAATTTCTTTTTAAAACAAATTTAAGAACAAAATCCAACTATTGCACCCATTTAACCCAATTTAAGCTAACATAGTAAAAAAACTAACCGTTAAATCAGTGTAGCCTACCTCAGGACCTGATCCAAAACAGTTTTTAAAAATTCGTTGAAGGGAAAGTCCCCAAGTTATTCTATTTTATGATTGGTCGATTCCGGTTGTCTGATTGTATTCATCCGCATTTTGGAAGCCAAATTTCAGGTCAAATTAAAAAAAATACTGCAGGAAAATAAGTGGAGAACTTTTATATGTGAGTTTGTGAGATGAAAATCGATGTATTTAAGCAAAAAATAAGTTGCCACTCAAATTTTTTTACAAGGTGAACGCTAGAATTTACAGCAAACGGCCTAAAACGGATAGGGCTTAAACCAAAAGTTACAAATGAAAATATCTAAATTGGGAGACTTGTGCAAGTAAACTAGTTTATTCAAACGTATCACAGACGGGGATGTGGGGACGAAGCCCCCAGTCGCTGGGCGATTTTTTGGAATTTTTTTGGAAAAAAAGCTATTTTAAGGCCTTTGGATCACATTTCGCACGTGTTCAGAACCATTTGAAAGAAGTAGATTATTAACATTTGAAAGCCAATTGAAAAAAATTAAATGCTTTCAATTCTCCTTTTACTTAAAATTTGGTTGAAAATACGTTTGTAATTATGCAGTTTGGGGTTAAATTTTTATAAGTATTTTAGTAGTAAATAATCCACTGGAAGATTTTCCTTAGAGACTTTTGTTTTGACATGAAAATAACCAGTTGTAGGAGTACATGTACGGTTAAGAGACCCCAGGCCCTTCAATTTAAATTCAATAATTTGTTCAATGAGCATTTCTCATAGACAGTTTTTTTTCAAACGCATTTTTTAGCGTAAAAACTAGCGAGGTGGATGGAGGTGAATTGTTACTGAAAACCGTGCAATAGATGGTTACGCTTAATTACCATGTTATTGCCCGGGCCGGATTTACATTGCGCGGGGCCCCTGGCACTTTAAAGATTTTCGCAACATCTTCCTGCCTAACATACGTGTAGACCAAAAATGAAGTCTTACCATCTGAGCGCAGGGCTCCTGGCACTGGGCCATATGGTAAATCCCGCCATGTTATTGCATTACGTTTTTAAAAAGGTTAGATGAGAGCCCGAGGTAGCAACTTTTGTGATAAAAACCCTTAGTTTCAGCCGGGATATACATTTTGATTGATTGGAAAAAATTGAATTTAGAGGGCCCGGGCCCCCTGGCCGTCAATATTATTGTTAATTACTGTTCTAGGCAAAAAATGCTTAAAGAAACTAAAACTGACGAAACAATAATTTTGTTTGTCACATTTTTGTCATAGGTAGCATTTCAATTGGAGGGGGCCCGGGCCCCCTGGGCCCCCCTCTGGCTACCGCCTATGCCCCCTGGCGCCGGGCCTGAGTAGTTACGTCAATGGGTAGTAAAATGAATTTTTCTACAACAGTTAAAAGTAAAACTAAGAATTGAATTTATAGTGCGCTGAGAATTGAACGAACAAATAGAACCAGGTAATAAATAAGCTTCAAAGACAACTTAGTTATGGAGTTATACTCGAAGAAAAAATACTCAGTGTAACATATGAATCGCATTAAGCATCATTTGCTTAACATGTACGTCATTTCTACGTATCTCTTTCGACTTCGTAAACACCCAGTGCTTAAATTGTAAATTTTTGCTTGGGGGGACGCTTTTTCAGCGTTGACTGAACCTTAGTGAAGAACAGGCACGTAGCCAGGATTTTTGGGAGTTAGTTCCGCAAACGAACTTGACCCAAATTTTCGTTGTTCCTGAATTGGATTGAGGCGATTTTTCAGTGAAAATTAGGTGATCTCCAAAGAAGAAAAAAAAAAGGTCTTTGCCGAAATCCGAAGGCTTTTTCTGGCCGAAATCAAAAATTTAAGCGGTTTTTCCGGCCAAAAACACTAACTTTTTCCTCCCATAAACCAGCACTCACATTTCGATGGGGGGACGCCCAAATCTCGATGGGGGAACGCTCAATCTCGATGGGGGGACGCGTCCCCCCTACAATTTAAGTACTGTAAACACCAATATCTTCAACGCTCGATCTACTTTTGTGTCAAAGTTAGACGAATTCATCGCAGGGACGTGAATCATCGCAGGGACGAATTCATCGCAAAACAAACTCCAAAAAATGTTTTGGAACTCGGTCGATTGATAAATTTTCCTTTCGGATCTCTTCGCAAAGAATCATTTTAGTGGTTGAGGGCCGGCAGTGTGATAAACAGATCGACTACTTCAAAGCTATAAGAGCCAGGACAGAAATGTATAGAAGCTGAATACTATGTCATTGTGCTTTAATGGCAAAACCTTAACTTATTTGAGTCGATATTTCTTATTGCCTTTTGTTTGATTAGAAAATGCGATAAGGAATTTAACTTCCTAGAGTAACTTCCAAGGGTAACTTCCTAAGTAATTTCTAAAGCGCTGGTTTAACCAATCAGCATTTTGAAATGCTTGTTTTTTTGAAAGAAGCATGCCAACACCTAATTGAATGGTGATTTGCTTACTTGTCTACCATTTAAGCCTGCTAATGCCCATTGTAACCTGAACCAATATCTAAAAGGCTTGAATAACTAACTTTTGTAAACAAAGTTGAAATTTCACCATTAGATACCGTATGTGAATGCCATCGTTCTTTGTACTATTTATATTTTTAAAGTAGCGGTAGCAACAAGCGGCAGCGGCCGCTGTTTTGCATGCAAGTAGCGGCAGCGGCGCTACTTTTTTATTTGAGTAGCGATAAGCGGCAGCGCCGCAGCTTTTTTTGCCAAATAGCGGCAAGTAGCGGGTGCCCAGCTCTGCCAGTATGCCTAAAGTACCCAAAATTAACAACCGGTACCAGACTTCAAGTAGCGGGTGCCCAGCTCTGCCAGTATGCCTAAAGTACCCAAAATTAACAACCGGTACCAGACTCATCTAGCACTCTGGCAGTATAAAGCTGCGAGCTGACAAGAAATGTTCACTTAACTGCAAGTCTGAATTGTGCCAACAGCACAGCAATAGGCAGATGCGAGATCCACAGTAGAGTAGCACTAGCCTAGTCGTGACATCTACAAGTAAGCTATAACTTATGAGCAATAGCCTACCTTAGCTCAGCAATAAAAAGATATGAGATAGGCTACACATTAGAGTGGCCCTAGCGTAGTCATGTCATTCACAGTATAAGTCAGTACCTGGGCAATAACTTTTGAGTAATACCGGTACCTTACAAGCAAGCCAGGCTAAACAACCACACCTTACTTGAATAATCTCCAACTACCTTTTACGTACTGCCTATGCACTACATCTATAAAAGGCCAATCTATACCTCCTCAACTAAACTAAACCATTTTTCAATTCTCGAGTGCTGCAATTCTTATATCAGAAGCTAAGAGCTCAGAAAAATGCTGCTTCGGCAATAGCCCTACTGTTTTGCAGGAAGTCGCATGGAGTAAAGCGGATGTTCGCATCCCGGTTTTGTTTAGGTATCCCTGGGGTGGACAACTGGACATGACAAGGTCACCAATTGCAGCGGTACTGGCCAAAGACGCTGAAGAGAGCATTTCAGAAGAATTTACTGCAGCCGTAATGGCGAAGTGCTTCTTTTGTGGCAATAAAAATCATCCAAGAAAGAGTGGCCCTGCACGTGATATTGAGTGTTACTGGTGGGTGTGGCAAAAAGGGAGTGCACCCATGGCCTACTGCAACATCCGGCCTTACATGTTGCCTTTTTTCTTCAATTCTAAGCTGTCGATGTGTTTCTTCAATTTTTGTTCAAAAACTGGGTCACAGATTAAGGTACCAAGGTTGCTGTGGGTCTTTTGCGTGATGTGTTAATACTTTGACACACATGCGTTGGTTAATACGTTGACACACATGCGTTGACACTCCATTTCGCATCGCAAAATGAGAAAGCAAGTTAGCCCTAGTTTTTGGAAGTTGGAATATTTACGAATTATTACAATTTTTACGGAATATATTTCTTATTACGGAATGTAATATATTTTACGGAATATAATCATAGGTGGGCACAAGTCCGTTAATCGTTAATTCGTTAATAACGAAGCTAACTTTTTCATTAACTCGTTAATCCGTTAAAAAGTTTTTTCATGTTAACGGACTAAATTAACTTCCGTTAAGTTCTGTTAACGGACTAAATTACCTTCCGTTAAGTTCTGTTAACTTCCGTTAAGGTTTTTATCGTTAATATCTTGCACCATTCATTCATCGTACCGGTACAAACCAGTTTGCACTGGTAACACTTGTTGCGTATTAGCACTAGTTTTATAGAAGAAAGAGAAAAGAGAACTTTTTTGTGGCAAATAATAAGCTGCAGCATCATAGATTTATTACTTATCCCTGTTCAAAATTTCCAAAGATTTTCCGATCGCATCTTCGTTAGTGCATTAATTTGAACTAATTTTTATCTTGAAATTAGATTAGACTGTAAAATATTACTTCCAAAACACAAAAAGACCACCACAGCCATAAATATTTTCTTACAATCAGCTCAACAACGTCAATACGTGTTCTAGAAGTGAGTGAATAAAAAGAAATGTAAATTACACGCAAAACATTAACGAATTAACGGACTTTATTAACTTCCGTTAAATAAGGCTGGAAATAACGGATTAACGTTAACGGAGGTGTGAAGTTTGTTAACGGACTAGTGGTTAACGAAGCTAACGTTTTGCATTGACTTGCCCACCTATGAACAGTAGCGTAGCCAGGGGGGAGGCGGGGGGGGGGCTTGAGCCCCCCCCATTGGCTTGTGAAGTATGCAAAATCGCTCGTATTTTGTTGCTTTTTAGGCCAGTTTTTGGTGAAAAATTGAAAACAGCCCCCCCAAAGGAAATTGGGTGCCGAAGTAGATGTCGTGATTCGGTGTGAAAAAGCGTTTGAATTTCCGATTTTGGCCGAAAAATCAGACTCAATTTCTGTGAAGACCTTTTTTTTGGAGACCACCTGTTTTTGGGCGGAAAAAAGGTTTGAACTTCCGAGCTTTCCGAGAAATTCCTTCTCCATTTTCGGACAAACCATGTGAATCTGATTCAAAAACAATGAAAATTCGGGTCAAGGTCGTTTGCACTTTTCTCACTCTTTCAAAAAAGCCCCCCCCCCCCTTTTTCAAATCCTGGCTACGCGCCTGCCTATGAATATAATATATTACAATTTTTACGAAATGTATTACAAGTTTTACGTTGGAATATAAAATAGTTCTAAAATGACAAAAGCTAAGCTGTGCTAGAATAGTTTTTAATCGTCATAGTCGTTGGTCAGAGATCCGTTTTTTAATATAGCATCCTATAAAGATCAATTTTGCTCGTAGTCTTAGTTGAACAGTTTAATTAGAAGTATATTGTTGAGTTCGTATCATACCTCATTGATATGGTAATAAATGTGATGTGTTAGCAGTAGCGTAGCAAGGAGGGGGCAATAGCCCCCCCCCCCCCCATTGGCATGTCGACCAAAATGCAGAATGGGAAAAACACTACGTTTTTAGCACTTTTGAGACTGTTTTATGTACTGGAGTGGACTAAACAGTGATTTAAAACATCTTTTGAAACATATGTTCTGGGGGGGGGGCTAATTTGTCAAAAATAAAACTAACAAATAAATTAAAACTTTGAAAAATGGTAAAAAATAAGCAATCAAATTTGATCGCAAGTGTAAAGATGCTAAACATGGGTGTCATCAACAAATATAGGCTACCATAAACTAAGGAATAAGGGGGGGAGGGCTATTCAGTATTGTTAATTGCCAATTTCTCTCAAATTTCTTTTCATTAGCCCCCCCCAGTTATTTTTCTTTATAAACTGTATACGAAATAGATTACTCCGAGTGAGTTTTACTGAAATATTCGTTTTTATAATTTACCAGCATCTAAACAAGAGAACTAAAATTTTACCATTAGCCACCTCCCAAATAGCACATTTATGCAACCAGTTTAATCATGTTTGCTCTGCCAATTTCTAAGCCACGTTTTAAAAGCATTATTTTTTGATCAAAATAGCCCTAAAATTAAGTTATTTTTGCAAAAAAATGCAAAATTCTCGAGCGCTGGGGCTCCGCCCCCAGACTCCTGTGCCTCCGGCGGCTGGGGGCTTTGCCTCCAAACCCCCATTAACCTCTGGCGACTGGGGGGCGGGGGCTTCCCCCCCAGATCCCCATTGCGAATTTCTGGCTACGCGCCTGTGTGTTAGGATATGATTTGGGATCTAATTTGCAAAGAAACAGTGTCATCATTTCGACTTCCTTAAGACAAGCCAGATTTACTACTAAAAAGGAATAAGTTTGTCAACAGAGATAAATGGAACCCACAAAATTCTCTGGTATTCAGGTGCGTAGGCAGAAATCTGTTAAGATTTTGCAAAAATAAGTTAATTTTGGAAAAAATAATGCTTTTAAAACGTGGCATAGAAATTAGCATTGCAAAAACATGATTATCATGGCTGCATAAATGGCATATGAGGACAGTTGCTAAAGGTAAAATTTCAGTCTTTTATTACAAGCTGGTAAATTACAAAAAAACTCACAAGTTTTAAGGCAATTTGCTTGCTTTAAAAAAAGGATGATTTTGGGGAAGGTTTATGAAACAGATTTAGAGAGAAGTGTTTGGCAATTAGAGCTAAATTAAACACTGAATAGCCCCCTCATCTCCATTCCACACAAGTATTTTGAAGTCTATGTTAAGCATTTTGCAGCAAGCAATCTACTTTAATTGCTTATTTTTAGCCATTTTTCAAAGTTTTATTATTTGAAAGCCCTATTTTTGACTCATATTAGCCCATCCCCCACCCTTAATAAGTGCTGCGAAAGTGGCTTTATATCACTTTAAAGAGTCCATATACCGGCAGAAGTGCAAAAGATGTGGTATTTTTCTTACTGTGCATTTTGGTCGACAGGTCGTATGAGGAGGGGGGCTAAAGCCCCCTTTCTTGGCTAAACTACTGGCGTTATTTGTTATGAACATTTTGATTCAAAATTTATTAACCAGGAAAAAACACTTTATATTGGAAACTAAATCTAATTCCAACAGTTCATACCGCAGAAGTTTATCAACAACCGTAATGTTTGCAAACACCGACTAGTTCCAGAAAACTTCCTTGCTAAAGGGTCTACCAGCCAGACCAATTGGATACAGTTATCGAAAAGGACAAGATTAAAAGCAGAGGTGGAGTCGAGGGTACAAGACTCAAGGCGTAGAACCAAGGATACAACTCACAAGTTTTCTCCAAAAAAAAGGTTTTCGCATAGCAAATCGCAAATTATCCGTAAAATTTTAGACGAAGAAAAAAGGTCATGACTTTGGTCCATTTTTTAACAAATCAAAAAATAGTGCTGTCCGAGAAGAGGGCATTTTCAAGGACTTGGAGGCTTCAAGTCCAAGGACTTCAAAATGTGTTCTCGAGGACTCCACCTCTGATTGAAAGTTTAAATGATATTATCGAGAAGCCTTGTCCTCCTAGCTGCCAATATCGTAGAGCAAAAGCATGGAATAATAGCACATTGTACTGTATAAGCTAAGCTTTAATGAAAGTACTGAATTTTCCGCTGTACATGAGTGCATTAAAATTGAAAATGACTGAGCGATAAAGTTATGCCGCAGAACCCTTATAAATATATTCTTGAAAAGCTTGTTAGTGGTACAGAATTTTATAGCTTTTAGTAGCGTCTTAGCTATCATTTCCACTCTTTGAGAATTGGGTAGCCTTAAAAAAGGCTGTTTTAGATTGAACGTTTTCGTCCAGCTCTGTTAATGAATCTACCATGTAATGAAGAAAAACTTAAAGCCTATTTTCTGCCGTCAAAAAGAATTCATTCATTCATTTTTTTTTTAATTCTTGACCACCACAACAATAGCAAATGCATTGTAACACAATAATAACACGTAGAGTCAGGAAAAGGAAGTAGCGACACAATGTCGGACGTTAAGACATGCAGAGGATACTGAACACAAAAAAGCGATTTTTATTTGCATGGTTGCTGCTCCTGTCACACCAGCATAAGTACATTGTAGGCCTAATCAATCACACTCATCAACATACACGCAGGCACACAAGATGGAAGTAAAACTAACGGCTGGAGTAGTTGTTCGAATGATTGATAAAGAGAAAAGAGAGGGACAGTGACCAGTGCAAAGCCAGGCACGGTTATGTAGGTGGTCAATGGTTGGCGCATTCGGCCCAAAACTAAGTTCAGCTCAACGGAGCAAGGTGAGGAAAGAAAAACCACCTTGAAAATGAAACCTCAGCGGGTCCGGAAACCCTTTCAAGTAGCAACTGGCCATAGCATCAAGACAATATCGATACATATGCATCAAAATAATTATACACAACATATAACAATATGAGTCACACTATCCACATTGTGTCTAAATAAATACCTGGTACAAAGTACCATAACTTGTGATCTTTCCGATATCTAAGTCAGAACGAAGGTATACCAATGAGAGGTACTAAATTTGTGTCTATGCAATGTTGATGATGTGTACCTCACACCAGTTAAGGTAGAATCCGGTGATAACCAACTTAAACGGCAATGGCTTTAGTTACCTTGCTGTGCGATGTACTGGAATTCACCAGCAAGCAGTTAATTGCCTATATTTATCATGAAAGCAGTTTTAAGCTCTTGAAAATCATTACCAAGTCATCAGGTTTTGTACTAAGTTTTAGCACCCCAGAACTCTACCAAAGCTTTCAAGCAATAGTCAAAAATAGTAACATAATAACAAAAACAAAAAAACACAGCCAAAAAAAAGTAAGTTACAACAAAAGACACATAACGAAAACAAATACGGACAATAGCTTCTATTTTTAAAGAGGGAGCAGTAAGATTATGGTATGAAATAGAAAAGTCACAATCGTTTCATAAAGTATAATTGAACATGCCCTAGCAAAATGTTATGCATGTGATGGTATTCTGATTTGATGTCAAATAGATCTGAACCAAGAATTGATTGACATAGTATCTTGACATCGAGATCAATTACCAGCGTAAGAGAATTGTACGTATTTAAAGTTCAAGTCGATAATTAACTACACCACTTCAGTTTTTATTGCCTAGCCAATCGAACGTACACCGTGGGTAGCCACCATCATCCAATCCTGCTTACAGCTGGGGTTGTAGACTCGAAGAAAAACATCGTGCGTAGCCACCAGCATCCAATCCTGCTTACTGCTGGGGTTGTAGATTCGAAGAGAAACCTGAAAGTAAGAAAACAAAGCAGGAGAAAAAACAAAAATGATTAAATTAAAGAAGGAAAAAATGCAGATATTCGAGGACGTAGGAATGGGATTTTAAGATTAGTGACGACAACACAATATGATCTTTTAGCATACTTCAACCAGTTTATTCCGAGTTTTCCCAGAAAGCCAAGAAAAGCTTTCCGAGTTTTCTAGAAGTTTCATTATAACCACCAAGCAGAGTTACTTTTCGGAACTAACCCTGACCAAAAGTGTAACAAGATTAGCAAAACAGCACTACAACATCACACATGAACCGCAAACAATGCCCTAGAAATCAGATTTGTATTAAGTCTTTACTTAAAATTTTTCACATTTTTAAATTAAATGATGCTATCGTGAGATTCTGGGACTTGAAAGAAGTTGGTACTTTACTCCAAAGGGATGGGCCACGGTGAGACATTGATTGTTGGCACATATTGGTGGAACAGAACTTTGGAATTATTTTAGAATTGTTTCTAGTATTATATTGCGAATGATTAATGACAAAGATTTTGCTGAATACTGAAGGATTTTTATTTTTTCTCTGCTGAAACATAAATACAGCAATGTCTTTAAATATAAGTTGATCAATTGTTAGTATTTCATATTTTTGTCTGATGTCTGTGATGCCACTGTGCGGTTTCGACCACATGCTGGCCTAATAAATTTGTCACACATTTTCTGTAACTTGTTTGTAATTGTTGTGTTACCATAGTACCAACTGGAGATGCAGTACTGCAAGTGACTGCCCATCAATGAATGATATAAGGTGATTAGTGTTCCTTAATTCAAAAAAGGTTTTACTCTTCTTACAGCTGCCAAGCCAGATCTCAGTTTGTTGAGCACATGTTTAGCATGAACTGACCAAGTTAGATGCTCATCAATATGAACACCAAGAAATTTCAGAAAGCTAACTTTGTTCAATATCAATTTTTCTTAATGAGATAGATTGACCAGAAGGTGGAGTTTTTGATTTAGTTGACCTAAACAACATACATTTTGTTTTGGAAGCATTGATTGATAATTTATTAGCAATCATCCGCTGATTAATGTAATGGAGATCTTGCTGAGCATTGGCATAAAGCGAGTGATAGTTTTTGTTTTGAAAGAATACACTTGTGTCATCAGCAGACATGATCGAGTCACCATATGTTAAACAATTTTGGAAGTCATTAACATAAATAAGAAAAAGAAGTGGGCCTAAATTTGACCCCTGTGGTACGCCCCTTTTCACGAGATTGACCGAGTTTGATAGAATCCCAGAGCATTCCACTTTTTGCGTTCTTCTGGTTAGATAGCTTTTGATCCAGTCAAGAGTTATACCTCTGATTCCGCTATGTTCAAGTTTAGATAACAAAATGCTGTGATCGATCGTGTCGAAATCCTTCGATAGGTCTAAAAATACTCCAAGGGTAGGTGTTTTGTTAGCAAGTGACTCAGTTATGTTGTGAATTAAAAAGGACAAGGCATGACTTGTGCCGTGGTTCTTTCTAAAACCAAATTGCTGTAGGAAGAAAAAGTGGTGCCGTTCTAAAAAGGAATATAATCTACTGTACATGATTTTTTCTAGGATTTTTGATACATTGGACAATAAGCTGATTGGTCTGTAGTTGTTGATATCTTTTGTATTTCCTTTCTTGAAGACAGGACATACTTAATCAATTTTTAAGTTGTTTATGAATTCACCTTTACTCAAAGATAAATTAAATACATGGCTAAGAGCAACTAAAATATTGTCTGGAGCTCGTACCTTAGATCATAGATACTTCAGAAACAAGATATCAGGCAGCACGTATTGCGTTGGCATGTAGCGCTCCTAGCGGCAAGCGGTACAAATCAAGTATCTGCAATGTTTTACAATGGAAAATAGCTTCAAAATAGCTAAGTGGTCTTACAAAAATTGGATTCATTTTGCGAATATTCGATGTTTTTTCAAAATTTAAATTGGAAAATGAAGCTAGTGCTATTTTCTATTGAACTATGCAACGATTTATCTAGTGAAGTAATTCTAAAGGTATTCTTTGTGCAGAGCTGGGCGTTGTGCAAAATAGTTCGCAAGTTGCACAAATGCGCAATTTGCGTTGCGCACTATGCCTTTTTTTCAGCGCTTGCACAATTTGTGTTGCGCTCTATGCCTTTTTATTCAGCGCTTGCGCAATTTGCGTTTGCGAATTGGCAAATCTAATATTTGTTGCACTTTAATTGAGAATTTTTTCCAAAATGCGCAATCACAAAATAATTTTTAAATGCTGATCTGCATGTTCCTGTGAAAAAATAAATAAATTCTGATTTTACAGATTTAAAGCATGATCACGAGATAGTTGATACATGCTGATTGCTGATAGAAAGATTTTTTTTCTTTTCTTTTGCGTTATCTACTTTTTTTCTTGTTTTGTTTTCTTCAGAGCTATCTACTTTTAAATCGCTAAACGTGCCGTATTTAAAGTTTAAGCGATTGAATATATCAAGGAGGATTAGTGTGTGACAGAAATCAAGGGTACGAGGTTGGGAGTTACCCCTCAATCTGGTCCTCCAAAATTTCGAACTTTTAAACCGTTAGAGCTAGATGAATCAGATTTTTAAAATGGGTAGATATCAAAAATTAACTAAACGTTACAAAAATTGGGGGTGCCACAATAGGGGTTTGCCCCAAACGGGCCCTCCAAAATTCAAACTTTTTAACCACTCATGCTGGATACATGAAATTTTCAGGGTGGACAAATATGAAAAAACGTTTTCCCAAACGAGGCTCTCCAAAACTCAAACATTTTAATCTTTTAAAATGGATACATGAAATGTTGGTCCACAAATTTTCAACTTTCCTATTTGAAGCAACCTTTGCATTTCTGTACCATCAGCTTCTTCCGAAAGGTGCTTCTCCAGTGCAGGCTTGACTTTGAGCAAATTAAGAATGCAAGTAAGTGGTAAACATTTGGAAGCACTCAATGTCATGCACTGCAATAAAGCGCTGCTTTAATTAACCAAATTGTTTAATAAATTTTTTCTGAATATCGGTGGTGGTTGACTGGTTGTTCACTATTTCAGCAAATTAAGTTAATTTAAGCCAGATTAGGATTCGGTTTTAGCTATTCGGAATAATTCTGAAATGCCCATCCCTGGTGGTAGTACTTGTGCTTCAGATAAACTATATTCCAGGGCTGTCCAACCTGTGTCCCGCGAAGCTATTTTGTGTAGCCCGCGAGGTCTTTTTGTGCGGTTGATTTCCTCACGGAAAAGCTTAACATTTTCTGGCAAATAAAAAAGTCTAACGTTTGTCTTTGCCATCAATGCGGCTAAAAAAAGGCCTGAATTTCTTGGTAAAAACTCTTGGTAAAAATGCATGTGGCCCGCAATAACTTTTCTCCCACAATTGTGGCCCGTACCAGTAAAAAGGTTTGGCTGGCCTGCTCTATGCTGTATACGGCTGAAAGACAAAGAGTAATGTATTAATATTATATCTGGGATCGAAATTAACTTTTTTGACAACTTTCCCGTCGGGCAAATGTTATCAAATGTCTACTTGCCCAAGAAAATTTCAACTTGTCCAAAAAAAAAGGTACTCTAAGTTTTGAGGTTAACTTGGAAAAAAGGACTGGATTTGCAAAATACGCGTAGTTTTGAGAATCAAGTTTTTGTGTGCGATCGTTAAGATAATGTGATGCAATCAGTAACTTTTTCCAATCATGCTTCAGCAAAAATTGATTTTTTGATTGTAAATATTTCATTTAATATTTAACGATCATAATTATTAATTACCATTGAGGTTTGTTGCAAACGTATTTTTGTCAGCGAATATTTTGGAAACTACACCAGCTAGAAAGCTAAAAGAACTTCAAAATAATCATAGCAAAAAAATTGCAAAATTCTAGATGTTATCGTCATGCAGCACAGAGTAATACTTGTGGTATCTGAAACAGCTGTTAGGGTGGCAAGCGCCGGAAAACTTTTCTGGAAAAAAAAAACGTACCATTTTGTGACAAACAGTTGCTTAACGCGTCCAAGAATCGAAAAATCTGCGTGCGATTTGGACGTGTTAATTGCGATTAATAATGTGTGTGCGTACTATTAGACAATGCATTAATTGTGATAGTTACAAAGTGCTTACTAAAATAAAGCAAGAAACAGCTTTCTCTACGTACAAATTTTACTTTATTGCAACAAAACCGGGTAAATTGCGTCTTCAAATAATCTTGTTTGAAGTTGTCTAATACGCTGTATTTTGTTAACTTGCCGTCGGGGAAGTTAAGCTGAAAACTAACTTGCCCGAAGCGATTTCAGCTTGCCTCGGGCAAGCGGGCAGGCGTTAATTTTAAACCCTGTATTTAGTTTAAGCTACCTTGCTTAATAAGTACGAAATACCTTTTGTTTTTTTGTACTGTAATTAGTAGCCGAAAACTTCGCCGCTACAATAGGAAAAAATTAGATGAGAGGGTCGGAAGAGCAAACGACAAAATCACCAAAGATTGCTTTCCTGCCTACAAGAGAGATGCGTGGTTGCAAAAATTCAAAAGATTCAACACTGCTATTCCTAATTCGGCCGCCATCGAGAGATTATTTGCTGTTGGTTCTGATATTTTGCGATCGAAACGATCGTCTATGACGAAAGAAAATTTTGAAAAGTTTGTTTTGCTGCGTGAAAGTGAAAAGTGTTTAAAAAAGTCAATTTTTCTCCATGCATAACGCATTATTGCTGAATGTGATTCAGTGGAACTTTTTTTGTTTTGGTGTTTATTTATTTTTATTGCTGTTTATTTTTATTTTATTTTTGTTTTAGTGTTTAATTGCTTTTTTTCAACAATAAAAATAATTCTTTCTTCGGTCTTAGATATGTGCCTTTAGTTATAAAAGCTAAACGCAATGCAGTTGGTTTATTGCAGTGCAGCTTAGCTGAAGATGGTACAATGTTTGTACTTTCATATTTTTATACTTAACACTATAGGTGGGCACAAGTCCGTTAATCTGTTAATAACGAAGCTAACTTTTTCATTAACTCGTTAATCCGTTAAAAAGTTTTTTCATGTTAACGGACAAAATTAACTTCCGTTAAGTGCTGTTAACGGACTAACGTAACTTCCGTTAAGTTCTGTTAACTTCGGTTAAGGTTTTTATCGTTAATATCTTGCAGCTTCGTTGTGCATTTGAACTTGTTTTTATCTTGAAATTAGATTAGACTGTAAAACGTAACTTTCAAAACACAAAAAGACCACCATAACAATAACAATTAGCTCAACAGCGTCAATACGTGTTCTAGAAGCGAGTGAATAAAACGAAATGTAAATTACACGCAAAATGTTAACGGATTAACGGACTTTATTAACTTTCGTTAATTAAAGCTGAAAATAACGGATTAACGTTAATGGAGGTGTGAAGTTTGTTAACGGACTAGCAGAGGTGGGCACAAATAACATTATATCAAAAGCGCAACGCAACAAAGCGCAACGATCTTTTCGACCAGTAAAAGCGCAGCGCAAATTGCGCAATTTATTTTTTTAATTTCTGAAGCGCAGCGTAACTTTCGCAATGAGCTTTTTGATTCAGTTGATGCGCAACGCAATTCCGCAACGCAATTTCCGCAATTCACAGAGGGGCTCTGCCCCTCTGTGATACGCTTGAGTTGCAACGGTTTGTTCAGCACGGAACCTAAATTAGACAATTTTTGGGCAAAAAACATTTACTTTTGGTTCAAGCCCCCTCTCTTTTTGCAAAACCCTGGTTGCGCTTCTGGTCGCATTCACTCTTGCAGACAGATTTTTCAAGCAATTATACATACCGCATACAAAATGAGCTAAATAACGCTGCCGGGCTTATATGTCTCTTTTTTCAAAGATGAATACAAAATTGTTGCTTTAAAATATCAGTTTTTATATGCAAAAGCTCATTCTATTTTATAGTGTCCCCCATTTTCGGCTAGGGCCCCCCTCACTTCGTTTGGTCTGGCAACGGCACTGCTGGTAGCGTGTGGTCACCTCGTTCCTACAGTATTTATAAAAACTAGGGATTAAAAATTTAGTATAACGATTAGTGATATGAATGTTTTTTGCCTTCTACTGCCTTTGCCTTTTCCATCCTCGAAAAAAAACACGTTTTTTTAGAATGTATTGTTGTAAGCAGAAATACGGGTTATGCTTTGCTATTTGATGGCTTCTCACTGTAATCCAATGGCTTTTAATCTTCGAATCGCTAGCTTCATTGTAGCATTTTTAAGGGTTCCTCGGTGGGTTGTGCATTATGCTTCCATGCAGTTTAGGCACTTACAGTACTGTACAAGCAGTAGCGCAACCAAGAGGGCTGGGGGCTACAACTCCCTTTAGCCAAGTCACTTAAAAACTTTAACCCAAATTACAAGCGTTTAAATCTGTTTTGAGTTGGACCTAAAAGTAAGAGGGTCTGAGCAATTCTTAAGTTTCAATAACATGTCATGCTGTGGTACATTAACTACAATCAACGATTGTGAGTAAATCCTTTTATTGCGTGGAATGTATTCGCTATACGCTTGCTATACTTCCCACGAGGCACAACTTTTGACTTATGTTTGTTAGTCAACTCTAAGCAGATCGCTTCGGGACATGGTTGATTGCAAAACTCTTCTACTTGGTTCATAAAAACTTGCGGACTTGAGGTGTGGACTTCAAATATTACGAAGTTGCGGACTTGCGGTTGCGGACTTCAAGAATCACAAAGTTGCGGACTTGCGGTTGCGGACTTCAAGAATTACGAAGTTGCGGACTTGCGGTTGCGGATTCAAGAATCCTTAAACGTCGTTGCGGTCTTGCGGTTGCGGACTTGTGGTTGCGGACTAAGCTTTTAAACGTCCAATTGCGGGCTTGCGGTTGCGGATTAAGAAAATTGAAATTCGGTTGCGGATTTGCGGACTGCGGACTTAAAAAAAAACTTGCGGTGCCCAGCACTGACGATTGGTCAACTTTAGATATCCCTATTGATTTTGCACTTAGTTCTCGTTTAAGTACATGTTGTATAAATAACACTGGTCAACAGTTTGTTTTTTTACATTTTCTGTTACACGACTTTTTTTTAACTGATTCTGTATAACTTTTGGCCAGTGATTCCAAATCTGGCGTCAGTTTTTTTCTGTATGCTATAGTTTTTACGTAATCAACAATTTTAATATAAGAGAAATCTTTTGGAGATATTTTCTACACATTGCATTCAATGACTAGTAACAATACAACCCTTTGCATAGTTGTTATAAGTTATTTAAAATTGCTGTATACTCTAGCTAGTCATATCTGGTCGTATATGACTGATTTTCACATTCCAGAGCACTTTGTGCCGCATGATTTGCCACAGTTGATAAGACGTCACCATCAAACCATTGCTAACTTGCCCTTGTGCCTTGATTGTGTTCAAAACAGAGCATTACAAATACGTTTACAAGTACATTTCTTGATGTTTAAGATCCAAGAGCTACCTTTTATAAACAGGGCAAGCTAGCTGTTAGTAAGCCATAGGGAGGTTGAAAAGTTGAGGACAATGTGCAGATTACATCACAAGATGCAAGATATGTTTGGTTATCTGATAAAAAAGCCGGGCAAGGTGAAAGTTGGTCAGTGAGGTGTTGACGTGTTGTTGTTGTTGAGAACAGTGTTCAATGAGCCGGCAAGGCTATAGTCAGGTTCTTTGCAAGTATGCTTTATACTGTTTAACTTGGGGTTACAGCTACCTGCTGCTGTTGGCTTTTTTGAACAAAATGCAGGCCTTTAAAGTTTTGAACTGTATCTTTTAAACACCTCAATTTCAGATATTAATATTACTGTATGCTTCTACAATAGCACAATAAATACAGTAGGCCAAATCTAATATCCACAACTCACTAAGTAGTAGCAGTAAGTAGCCTAACCAAATCCGAAAACTTGGCTACTGCTAATGCTAGCCTTTTGGTACTGGTACCTACCGGTACGTACAGACTTAGATTACCAGTAGGCCACTAATTTACAGTATGATGGTTTTTGCTTCAAATTTTATATCTCCATCGGGTAAAAACATTACCAAAGCTGGTCAAACTTTCATACAACAGATTATATCACTCGTATAATGCCACCGATAAATTTAAGTTGGAATTAAAATTGCTGTTTTAAGCAGAATCCTTTTACTTTCTTCATGGAACAACACGTTCTTTAGTCAGCAAAAAATTTTTGCTAATCATACCTGTCGTGATGTCTCGAACTGGAACGGAGTCAAACGGAGTAAATTATATTTTCACGAATAAGAAAAATTGGAGAGGATTATTTGGGGCACGTTGTCATTACATCAAGTAGTTCTCATTTCTTCAATAAAACCGATTTGGAGCATTATCTTTTCAAAAAGAAAAAATGTCTCTTAAATCGCACATAAACGCGAAAAAAAAGTCGAATCGGGGGTCCAAATATACTTCACTAATGGCATAAAAAAGATTTAGGTGTTACGAATTGCAAAGTAGCTAACCTACAGATGAGAATTAGTGCTGCTTAACAAGCAACCTGAATAGATATGTATCTTGAAATGATAAAAAGATAAAAATATTAGCCTAAACAAACAACCATGTAGGAATGGATTTTTACGGATCATAAACTCGTAAACTCGATTTTGCTTTTATCTGTGGCTTGACACACATATATAAACCGCTAGCTTATTGCGCAACTGCGCATTTTGGTGTTTTTATGACTGATTTGGGTAATTCATATGCTAATAAAACCGTGTTAGTGTACTGGTCGATTATGTTTCATAGTTTAGGGTAATGTACAGTACTGTACTGTAGCATAGATGGTTTAGATTGCTATTGTGATTAATAATGTGAGATCAAGTGAGTACCATGATTTTGTACTAATTTTTGTTTGTACTAACCATTCTATAGCAATTAGCATTGCATCAATAAGATTGTAGATTTAGGATATCACTGGACATATGCGTAGCCAGGGGGGGCCCAGGGGGCCCGCCCCCCCATCCAATCAAAATACCACTAACGACAAAAAAATTATGACAACATAGCCTAGTGATGTTTAGTTGCAGTTTTTTTTCAGTAATTACGCGCATAAAGTAATTAACAATGATATTAATGACAACAAGGGAGTCCCGGGACCCTAACTGAAAACCAGGGGCCCATAACTGAAAACCCAGGGGGCCCAGGGCCCCTAACTAACAACCAAGGTGCCCCTAACGAACAACCAGGGGGCCCCGGGGCCCGTAACCGACAACCAAGTGGCCCCACTAACTGATAACCAAGGGGCCCCCATAGCTGACGACCAGGGAGCCCCTAACTCACGACCAGAGAGCCCCAGGGCCCCTAATTAACGACCAGGGGACCCGGGGCTCCCAACAGACAACCAAGGGGCCCGGGGCCTCAAACTGGCAACCGGGAAGCCCCAGGTCCCCTGACTGACGACCAAGGCTCCCGGGCTAGGGGCCCATCAATTCAAATTTTTTACAATTTATATGCAAAACCTTGCTGTGAGAAATCTAAGAGTTCTGACCAAAAGTTGCCACCCCAGACCCTTGTTTGACGTTATTATAAACTTAATGCTATAACACAGGCGGTAATGCAAACCCCCCAATTGAAATAATACCAATGATAAATATAAAGAGAGCTTAGCCAGCAGAGGTGGAGTCGAGGACACAAGGCTCGAGGCCAAGGCCAAGGACTCAAAAAAATCCGAGGCCAAGGCCAAGGACAGCCTTTCCGAGGACAGACACTCTCGAGGCCAAGGACAGGAATGCTCGAGGCCAAGGCCAAGGACACACAAAGCAGGACATCCTGACGCGACCGACCTGACACGAGATAACTCACCCCGGGAATCCTGACGCCAGGGACATCCTGACGCCAGGGACATCCTGACGCTAGGGACATCCTGACGCTCAGGACATCCTGAC
>CAWYPQ010000654.1:0-140726 GCA_963965965.1 Trididemnum nubilum | reverse complement strand
CATACAGTATTTTTTGCCAAATATGTGAATGCCAAAAAAATCTCACCATCTGAGCGCGGCGCCCCTAGCCGGTTTGTACTATGCCATATTATGTAAAATTTTGTCCTAGTTATTGCATGTCATTCATAAAAAGGTGGACAAGGTTTGAGATAGCAACTTTTAAGAAAAAAACTCTCAATTTCTCCTGGTTATACATTTAAATTGGTTGGCAGAAATCGAAACAAGGTAGGCCAACTGTTGCAAGCAAAAAATGCTTAAAGAAACCGAAGCTAAAGAAACAATAGGCTTTTTGTCTCGGTTTGTCGTTGGTGACATTTCAATTGAGGGTGGGCGGGCCCCTGGGTCTCTTCTGACTACTCCTGTGAAACAGTCCTTATATGGAAGTTCTGTAAAGTTGAAATATTTTTATGAAGGTAATTTTAACAACGTCACACCTTCAAAATGCCTAAATCAAATATCGTTTGTAAGAGAGAAGCATTGCTGCAACGGCCGAAAATTCAAACCTATTGTTTTTTCTTCAACCAGCTTTCGTCACCTTTCTTCACAAATTGCGCTGAAGTAAAACTGAAGCTGTAAAAGCAACAAGCAAACAAAATCCGCTAACTACCCTCATTAGACGGCCACTTTCTGAGTCTCTCCCACCAAGATCCCAAACACAAGTAGCGTTTGAACTCGTCCGCCTCCACTTTATGGCCGGTTCTTGATTTAGAGTTTGCTGATAGCTAAGTTATGGCAAAATAAACTGTCAAAGTTATTCCAAAAAACATTCACCGATCAAAGGTTTTGTACTCACCAACGTCAATTACATGTAAACTCTAATCTGCTTGTTTTGCTTCCAATTTGGCTCTATTTTGGAATGACTCAGCAATATTCGGCATAACTTAGCATAGCTTTGGCATGACTTAGCAATATTTTGGCATACCTCAGTAAAATTTTGACATGATTCTGCAATATTTGACATAACTCTGCATATGCTGGCACGAGGGTCTAGAACTACAATAGACCTGAAGGTGACATAAATAAATTGGTAAATGACAAGCATGGTGAAGTCTGAATCCAATCAGGGCAGGCATTGCTAAGATCAAATCCTCTATGGTAAGTGGTTTTTAAAGTGGAAACACTCTCAGCAATTTTGTAGTAAATAAAAAATTTTGAGCCCATAGCTACAGCATCCATATGTCAAGGTTTGACCTCATGCACCTCATGCACAAGCACACCTCATGCACAAACACACGGTTCCTTACATTTTGCCTGATAGGTCAGCTTTGGTTGAAAGAAATCATTTATGATCAGCTAAATGGGCAAAATTTCAGCTGCTATTTATGTGCTTTCATTCCCTAAATTTACAAATTCAATTTAAACTTCAACAGCATCTAAACCGGCCAGGACAAAAATATATATCCCCGGTTCATTAAATAACAAACAACTACTAAAGCAGATACTATGGACTAACCCCAATAGGCTTCGTTAGCTTCACCCGACAATTACAGAATTCTCTCAAAAACAATTAATAACTTAGTTGAACAACATGTTATCAGTTTAGAATATTGCGCATGATATTATTTAAAAAACGCTAATGTCGGTGACTTTATAATAATCATTAAGTGCAGTAGATCGATAATCACAGGTTTGGTTGTGCAAAGTCTATGTCATCATCTGTTACTAACGCCGCATCAGGAGTTTCTCTGTACAAAAAGTTAGTTTCTAATTGATGTTTTACTGGTTTTACAAAATTAATAAACTTAAAAGCACATTTTTTTATCATATGGACGATTTACAATGTTGACAAAATGTTTATGTTTTTAAAACAAGATGAGCGGTACCGTAATTTGTTTTTCCTAAAAACTGCAGCATCATGCTGGACAACAGAATGATGCTATGCAACTCATTGAGAAATTGATGGTATAAAATTTGCAAACCCCTGACTTAAAACACTCATATTGGCTTTCTCAGTTAGGCAACACTGTCATCAACAACAATGAACTGACAACTCTATCGGGAAAACTTGTATTATTAAAAGTTGCTCATGCAATAAATTAATGAAAATCACAATTATGACGAGAAGAACGTGAAAAAGCTTCGGCAAACATGGGCAGGGCATATTGCTTGTCACTCACGCAGTTCGAGTTTAGTCTTGCCTCGGCGGTGTTAGCTACACTGTTTGTTAATTAAGCTATGTAACAACATTTTGCAATGATTGGTTACTCTAATGTTTTAAATATTAACGGTTTTGTTGAGAAAAGATTAAAGAAATCGCAGTGTGTGTACAGCAAAGAATGTTTGTTTTTAGAATTTAAAGCTATTTTTCTTCTGCATAAGTTATCATAGAAAAGACTATACAAAGACGAAAATGATTGTTTCAAAAAGCCAAAAATGTTTTCAAATAGCAGAAATTATTCACCAAAGTGAAAAATCAACCTTTTTAAAAGCCCCTACCAATCATTTCTAAATTCAGTTTTAGATCATGAAATTTTAGACCAAAAATCTGGAGCAGTAGTTTACAAATCTTTTTGGACAGTGATTCCTTTTTTGCATTTCAGTATGTCTAGCGGCCTTCTTTGAAATGTTTCCGTGCGGGCATTCGAAATAACGCGTTTGCACTTAAGCAAAAAAAAAGGAAATTATTCTAAGTATTGCACAAGTGTGATTGCGTTCACTGCACTATATGCAATGCAGTTGGTGCTTAGCCAGAAACATGCAATGTAGAGAGGAAGTAATTCGGTGGTTTAGGAACGGAGTCCTCACCGCTAGATCATTTTTGTGCTTTTGTTGCAAGTATAACTTAGCCTTAAAGCCTATTATTTTAGTTACACTATTTTGCTCAATGATCGTAGCATTGCACATCAGCACTGCAAAAAGATGTTTGAATTGGCCGATTGAAAGTTCATGAGAAGTGCTACTGGTAAATGTAAAGATCAGAGGTGGAGTCGAGGACACAAGACTCGAGGCCAAGGCCAAGGACACAAAAAAAATCCGAGGCCAAGGCCAAGGCCAAGGACAGCCTTTCCGAGGACAGACACTCTCGAGGCCAAGGACAGGAATGCTCGAGGCCAAGGCCAAGGACCAAGGACACAAAGTGCAAGTGCTCTCCAAAAAAAAAAAAAAAAAGGTCTTCACAAAAATTTTTCAGACGATCTCCAAAAAAAAAAAAAAAAAAAAAAAAAAAAGGTCTTCACAAAAATTTTTCAGACGATCTCCAAAAAAAAAAAAAAAAAAAAAAAAAAAGGTCTTCACAAAAATTTTTCAAGCGGTCTTCACTAAAAAACGTTTTCCAAAAAATTTTTCAAGCGCTCCACAAAATTTTAACATTCCAAAAAATCGTGCTGTCCTCGAGCCGAGGACAGGCCAATTTTCAAGGAGTTGTGGCCTCGAGGCCAAGGCCAAGGACTTCAAAATGTGTCCTCGGGGACGTCCTCGAGGCCAAGGACGTCCTCGAGGACTCCACCTCTGGTAAAGATGTTCTATCATTTTACGGTGGAATTGTTGCAACTTGTGAGTTTAAAATAACCAGCAAAATCTCATTGTTATAAGACTGTAGTTACAAACTGATCGATTATGACAATTCAAGATTGGATAATTTAATCAAATCCGAGAAGGCCAAAAGTTACCTATTTCGACCCAGCGTTATTTTTTTTATTAGCCTCGTGCAGGTTTCTGATTCAGCATCTCTATAATGAATTATTACCTTACCCTAACTGCATGCGATATTTATCGCCGAGCAATTTTTAGTTAACTGCTTTTTTTTTTTAATGCACTTTTGGAGGTCAAATGCTATTAAAAAGTTCCTGTTTGTTATTTCTTTTAGTCATATAGCTATAAAGCAAGGCAAGGAAAATATTTTGTTTTGAACAGCAAACCACTTCTACTGTTAAAAACTATACTGCTTTGTGAGAAAAATGACGTCGCAGTATGTTTATGATGTTGCAGCTTTTAATGTTTTGTTGCACTAAATACTTTTATTATGCGATTAATGAAGACAGATATACCTTAAAATCCTTTAGTAACATTTGGCATGTTCGTTTCTAAACAGAAATATTTCTCGTTAAAATCACAGAAGAAGGAATTTTTTTTTATCATAAGTAAATTAGCAGCATCCAGCTACTAAAGTTGCAATGTCACGCTGACTTAGCCCGTGCTCTAGTTTAACCAACGATGCGGCAAAACGCTATGTAAGGTCAGTAATGGCTTAAAGGTTTAAAATATGAGTTTTAAACCTTTCTTATTGGGCTATTTAATTGAAAAATACCTTTCACCCAACAAAGAATGCCTTACTAGATCACGGAAACACCTAAAGTGTGAGCGGTAGAGAATCGGGCCTCTTTGACGAAAATCGCATGTGGAACCAAAAAGAACTCATACGTCAGCATGTCTTGCAGCTGCAACGAAAAACTTTTTGGAGAACTTTTGTTTCGAGGTTGCTGCAGAGATTTGACTTCATTACAGCTAAATTTTCAGAGGCTATTTGCGAATAAATGTGACTAAAAATCAAATTACTTTGAAGAGAAAAAAACTTTCTTTTTGCAGAATTTTATTAAAAAATCTAAAAGGGGTGGAAAAACCCACCTCGTGTAAAATAAAAATAATTATTTAATTTACCTTAACTGAAGTCGATCTTCAACAAAACTGATCCTTAATAAACTCCACTAGGCCTGTTTTTATGTTTTATACACAAAACTTGGAATCAACTTTGAAAGAGAAAAAGATCAGCTAATTATTTTTCAATCTTGTTGTTTACAGCATAGCCCTGGTTAATTTAGCAGAAAAAATGTCTAGAAAAGAGATCTCGAGTTGTCCGTCGAGGAAACTCCGGAAAAATGTCATTTTGCTTGATTAATGATTTTTAATGCCTGATTAATGATTGAAATGTCTTCGATTGCAACCAGTTGCTGTTTTTCAGATATACCGCTTAAAATCGAGCGCGGATGAATATTTTTAAACTGTAAACTTGAATAATTTTTGTTTTAAATTAATGTTGCCGTTAAATAGTTCACAAATTACAACAAATACTTTTTTTCAACGTCAAAAAATCATAATTGACTTATTTTTAGAAAAAGATATTAATTTTTTTTTTGAAAAAACACAATTTCGAACTGTGTAGCAAGTCCTGAAACGAAAATAGATATAATTACGTATAACTCGATAACTAGTTTTAAGTTTTAAATTTAGTTTAAAGCAAAGTTAGTGCTACTTTATGAGCAAGAAGTTTTTGAAAAACATTTGCTATATTTTAACCAATATGTACACTTACTGTATTACTTTGAAGCATGCTGTAGCCAGTGGATGACGTCCATCTCCGAGTCATTGCGCCATGACAGCTGCACAGCTGTTTTCGATAAATTGCTAGAGAAGTGGCAAACTGCTGGCAACCCTGCGCTCAAATTGACAGAGCTAGGAATTGAACTACAGGCCTTCCGTTTTAAAGGTTAACACAATTACAACCACTCAAACCCTTTTACTGACCAGTCTATTTATTACCGGTATTTTCAATAACCTATTGTGGTTTGAAAACAATAAAGTTCGTTTCAGTTTGTCAAAAAAGGTAAATAGCAGTCTTGATTGACTCGATATTTATGCTTTATTTTTTATTATTGTTAGTTTACGATGCTTGTTTTACAATATTAGATTAAATTTGAAATCGATTTATATTCGCAATTGATCATTTCAATATTGTAAGCGCATCACGTTCATATTTTGGCAACGCTGTGCTGGCGTTATTAAACGTTAACAACGAAGTTGATCAAATATTGGTTTAATTTTTGTTGAGAAATTGCGCTCTTTACTAAGAATACAGTTTGAACAACTAGTTTGGTGAAAAATATTTGACAGAAATTCGTTTATGCCAACTTTGTGGCTTTTTAAAGGTTTTCGTATCTACAACTGTGCCATTGCATTTCATTGCTGGAAATTGTACAAAGCAATCAGCTACCCAGCAGAAGAAGAATAAACAGCAGTCATTTTAAACTGTTTTGCCATAGTCAACTTAAAATTTGTTTCAATTTTAAAATTATGATAAAAAAAATTGGGAATAGAAAACTCAAAAATTTTCATGAATATTTAAAAATCGTAATACGAATTCAATTGAGGGGTTCAGAACAGAAGCACTTGGCACATTTGTTTCACAAAACGTATTATGATTTATTGACAATAAATCGAAAATCATAACACTAATTTGTCTGTAGTGCAGTTTCTTATTCTCTTCTTAAATCTAATTCAATTTTTTTTCTCAAAATAAAAGATGAGCGTGGGGTGACCAAAATGTCGTTTGCCTTGCAACAAATTTGGACGATGCTGTATACGCTTAATGAGTTTTTTTTCTCGCGCAGTTAGTGAAAGATGAGGAATATTTCATTGTCTTCAACTAAAGAATTCGTGGATTAAAAAACGCTAAACCTAAAAACATCGTAAAGATTAAAGAAAGTTTTGGACATTAGCTATTTGGGGGCACTTTTTTATGTAATTAGACCACAACTTTAGAATAAATAGTTTTACAGTAAAATGCACAAGTATGTTGCTTATGACTTAAAAACAGCTCATGTTAAAGAAATCTACAATATACGGTGCTGTTCATAATTCAAAAGTCACCCTGTGAAAATGTTCATTTTCAAAAATCAGAGTCAACTTAACGTTACACATATGATCAACTATGGTCTTTTTATTCATTTTTGAAAAGAGTTTGACGTCAAGTTTCGTCGCACGCAATAAAACTCTTTGTATGTTTGGGGCAAACTTTTTAACGTTTCTTGCATCATAAAAAAATGTAAATAAAAAAAATTACAAAAAAAAATTACGATTTTTGTTTTTTTCGATCATGTTTAAACAAAATAAACTTGAATTGCTTTTGGAAAATCGAAGATGATTAGTTTATTTTACAATTAGGAGCATAATTTGAATATAATCTTACAGTACATCATTGTAATATATTATTAAATTTATTGCGCAATGCTTCTTCTGCAGTATAGCAAGCCTAATAAAGAAATCTTGAAAGAATGGTCAAATGAATCATTATACTCGTAGTATTACCGCCGAAGCGTGTAATGAGTTTGCGGGACCAATCTCCACGTTTTTGCACCCGAGCTTCTTTTTCTTTTTTCTTCATTGTCCACTTTTTCGTGAGGGTTCCGGCAGAGTTGTAAGTCGGGCCGGGCTTATAACTCTAGGTTACGGGGGCAGGCAGCTCGGGATTAAGCCGCCACACTTCACGGTCTTCTATCACATACATCATTTCGCTTGGGTGAAGTCCCAAGCGATTCCATCCAAGATCCATAATGTAATTGGTCAATCTGATTCTAGGTTATTCAACTGGTCTTCTTCCATTTGCTTGGCAATTAAACCTTGTTTGGGTAGTCTTTGCTGAGGCATTCATCTTACATGACCAAACCGTCTAAGCTGAGATCTTTCAATTCGGAGAAAGTAACGGCTGGATGTTTATAGAGTTTCAAACTTCAGAGCTACGCAACGTGTTATATAGTGTAACTCTTTCAATTATTCGTAAAAACCTTATTTCGAACGCTTCCATTTGTAATCGCACTCTTTTGGTCAATACCCAAGATTTATGACCATAGATCGGAATAGGGACAAACAATTTTTTGAAAATTGAGAGTTTTGACTTTTTCAACGATTCTCGTTTCATGACAACCGAGCAGTTTAAAGCTCGCACCACTGCGCTAGCATTTCCAATTCGAGTATCCAGTTTTTTGTCTCGCCTTTCGTTACTTGCGAATGTCACCCAAAGATACTTGAGCTTCTCTACCTGCTTTAGTGTTACTCCATTTACTTGTTGCTCTTACTGATCAGGGTTTTTTGAAAAATGACGACCGATTTTGCAATTTCCAATTTTCCAGTTGATATTTTGCACTGAGTTGTTTTTTTTTTCAAATAACTCGAAAATTTTGCTTCTGTCTCACAGAAATTTTTTGGATGCTGTTGCTGTCCCACTGGCAACAATTTTACACCTGAAAAATTTCGCAAAATTTAATACACTTGCAAGCAAAAAATTTGTGAGGAGACACCCACTAACATATATATGTATTTGCCACAAAAGCTCTTTTACAATCATACCTATGATTGGGGGGAGGCAAACCACAAATCACATGCAATGACGTCATCAGAACTTTTTCATACAGGAATTTTTTGTGGGACAAAGATATCGTATAACTTGCTAAAGGAGAGAGCTTAAACCAAAAGTGAAAAATGAAGTTATGTAATTTAGGAGACGTGTGTTGAGTAAACTATTATTACTGAAACGTACAGTATTACAGACGGAGTTCTGAAGGCGGAGATCCCAGCTACTGGAAGCAATGAAGTTCTGGGGCATATTTTGGAGATTTTTTATTATTTTTTCGGAAAAAAAGCAATTTTAATGTTATTGCATCACATTTTGAACGCGTTCAGAGCCATATGAAATAACTAAATTTTTAAGATTTGAAAGTCAAGTGAAAAAAATCAAATTGTTCAATCCTTTTTTTAATTACATTTTAAGTTCAAAATATGTCTAAAATCTTGTAATCTTGGGTAAATTTTGCAAGTGATTTGGTCAAATATAGGAGGAAATAAAGAACATTGCCCCTGCAATGTTTTAGAAGCAAATATTAGTAATCCACTTGCTGAGATTTTTCTTTTGTTTTGTTTTTTCTTTGTCCACAGATTTTTGTTTTGTCATGAAAATCAACAGCTGTAGAAGTACATGTACAACTCGGGGCCCAGGCCCCTTTAATTCAAGTTCAACAACTCGTGCAATGAGCATTTCTCTTACTTGCTAATTTTTTTCAAGAATGTTTTGTCGCGTAAAAAACTGGCGAGGTAAAGGAGAATTGTTATTGAAAAATGGTACAATAGATGGTTACACCTACTTAACCATGTAACCATGTTATGGCCGGGTCGAATGGCATTGTGCCATATGGTGAATCTGGCCTTGGTTATTGCATTGCGTTCATAAAAAGATTAGATGAGGGCCTAAGGTTGAAACGTTTAGGACAAAACCCTTTAATTTCACCCAGGCAATACAATTAAATTTGTTGACAAAATTGAATTGAGGGGATTTGGGTTCTCTGGCCGTCAATTTTATTGTTAATTGCTGTCGTACGTGAAAAATGCTAAAAAAAACCCAAACTCTAGAAACAATATACTTTTTTGTCATATTTTTATTTATGGTTGACATTTCAATAATTGGGGTGGGGGGGCAAGCCCCTGGGCTTCCCTGGCTACGCCTATGGCTATGACCTAATATGTTTAACTACTTCGATCATTGCACGATGCACGTGTTACTAGTAATTTTTCAGAAAGTTTTGCTTTTGTTTTAGTTTTTTTATTTCATACCATTAAAAAATTCACACTTAATTAGTTTTTTTTGGGGGGGGAGGATCATTCAACAATCATTGTCCTAAATGTTTAATAAACGACTGAAAAAAATACCATTTTGGTCACAATGATAAAAAAACTGAAATAGTACTGGTTATTTTTGATTAAAATTCCAAAAATTGCCCCCTTGCAATCGAAAAAATGACCTCAGATTTTTGAAAAAAAAAATTACAAAATTGGATATTTGACGTAAAAACCAAGCGAAAAAATTAATTCAAGACTCCAATATCTGCATTTACATAAGCATTCTGTACAAACGTTTCAACGCACTCTTATTAAGAAAATTTTTTCGCTTGTATGTATTTCATCTCTCAAAGTTTGTGTCTTTTAATTGGTGCTCTAATTTACCACATCTTTGTTTGTACAGAAGTTACCTAATTTTTTACAGCGCTCGTGCAAAAAACAAAATTGACGTACAAATTATGCTTTACTAATAATTAAATATCTGTCGCGAGAATCGAAGGAAAAGATTGCAACAGCCATATTCAACGGTATTTTGTAAATCTTGTTTGCAGCCAGTAGCGTAGCCAGGGGGGGTGGTTGGGGCTCGAGCCCCCCTCATTGGCTTGTGAAGTATGCAAAATCGCATGTTTTTTGTGCTTTTGAGGCCGATTTTCCGTGAAAAATGGAAAATAGCTCCCCCATACGAAAAGCGCCCCCCCTCAAACGTCTGAATTTGCGAAATTGGACGAAAAATCACTCTGAATTTTGGTGAAGCCGAAAAATCACTCTGAATTTTGGCGAAGACCTTTTTTTTTTTTTTTTTTTTTGGAGATCACCTAATTTTGGGAGAAAAAAAAACGTTTGAATTCGGATTTCGGCCGAAAAATCACTCTGAATTTGGCGAAGACCTTTTTTTTTTTTTTTCGGAGATCACCTAATTTTGGGAGGTAAAAACCTTTGAATTTCCGAGCTTTTCGAGACATTTCGTCTCAATTTTCGGACAAACCGTCTGAAACTGATTCAAGATCAATGAAAATTCGAGTCAAGGTTGTTTGCACACTTCTCACTCATTCAAAATAGTCCCCCCCTTTTCCAAATCCTGGCTACGCGCCTGTTTGCAGCCACAACTTTACTGCATCGTTGCATCAAATTTTACTTAATGTATTACTGAGAGAGTAATCTCAATATAATACATTAAACTTCTGGTTAATAATGCGTAAATTTTAGGCCAAGCAGGCTTACTTAAAAGTTGGTGTTTTGAGCATTTTGTAAGCTTTTTCTTTTGCTGCAAGAAAAATTTTTGTAAGCAGAAAAGTTTCCGTCAGCTCTATCGCAAATATTATTTGTCTCTAATAATTTCGGAGGCTTGGTTGTGATTTTTGGATTGTACTTAATGACCAGGGTAGTAGATGAAGCTTATTCTCAAGTGGGACTCAAAAATTTGCAGTTGAAAAGCTAGTTAACACTAAACTAAAAAAAGAATTTACTTGCGGCCAGCAAGATGTTGTGCTAGGCCAACCATATTGCTTTGGCTTTTCTTAAACAATTTCAGCCCAGCTCAACACTTCTGGCAACGGTATCACTGGTACTAATATAAAAGTCTATAAAAATCAAGCGGTGAAATTGCTTGAAACGCATGATTGACATGTTAATATATGCCAAAAATGTGGAAAATTTCAAAGTATTGGGTGCTACAGCTTTTTTTTTTGTTTTGGAATGAAATGTTAATGTAGAAATACTTAATATATAAAACTTCATTGGTTGCAAACCCAGGAATTTAATTTCATTTCAAAAGTTGAAAAATTCAAACCCTAGTTTATCGTCAGCTGGAAAAGTTCTCCTTGAGACTAATTCTGTGTAGATATTGTAATTTATAATTACAATAATTTAGAGATATGACCATGGTAGTACAATGTCTAATTAAGAGACTGTGACCGTGAAAGCAAAGGCGGAAGAACTTACAGAGCATGGGGCGCATAAAGACCAATTGTTCTGAAGAAACTGGAGGTAATTGACAAACAAAATGTGACGTCTCCATTTGAGATACTTGATGTATTGGATTTTAGAAATGAAAGGGGAGAAAAGACCTGGAACCAACAGCACTTCACTGCTCTTGATTGAATTTTTGAAACTTATGAGCAGTATTTGGAAAAAAGTGATTCAAAGATTATAATAGAGTCATGTGGCCGGCTAAAGGTCAGAGAAAGTGTAATGCTCCTTGAAAAATTTGGGCACTCTTGCTGTAAGTTAATGAATGCTAGTGCTAGTGCGCTATTTTTGTAGTGAAGTATTTGTGATAAGGAATGCTTCGTTGATTTTAGTTTTGTGTTCCAATAAAAACTGACTCTGAAGCGCTTTTTGTTTTCTCGCAGCTGCTAATTTTGTACTCGTGTTCAGTTATTTCGCAATTTTCTTTGTGACGTTCTCTAGATCAGTAGAGAAGTGCAGTACCGTATTCGAATGTAATAAACTTTGAAATCTAATTTAAGCATTTTTAGTATTAATAGCCTAATCTGTTTAGTTTCAGTATTGTTATTATTAATAATTATTTCCATAGGTGGGCACAAGTCCGTTAATCGTTAATCCGTTAATAACAAAGCTAACTTTTTCACTAACTCGTTAATCCGTTTAAAAGTTTTTGCATGCAAACGAACTAAATTAACTTCCGTTAAGTGCTGTTAACGGACTAAAGTAACTTCCGTTAATTTCTGTTAACTTCCGTTAAGTTTTTATCGTTAACATCTTGCAGCTTCGTTGTGCATTTGAACTTGCTTTATCTTGAAAATAGATTAGACTGTAAAATATAACTTTCAAAACACAAAAAGACCACCATAGCAATAAATATTTCCTTACAATTAGCTTAACAGCGTCAATACGTGTTCTAGAAGCGAGTGAATAAAACGAACTGTAAATTACAAGCAAAATGTTAACGGATTAACGGACTTTATTAACTTCCGTTAATTAAAGCTGAAAATAACGGATTAACGTTAACGGAGGTGTGAAGTTTGTTAACGGACTAGTGGTTAACGAAGCTAACGCTTTGCATTAACTTGCCCATCTATGATTATTTCTGTTTAGTTTCAGCGTTGTTTTATATTTGATTAAAAGCTAAGTTAATGTGATTAGCTTTGAGTAATGATACCAATATTACGACAGTAATAATCAGCTATGTTGCTGACTCTGCATAGAGTACAATACTGAGCACAACCTTATATGTTTGGTCAGGACGTAAAGAAAACACAGTGTAAACGACGTGAAAATTTTTTATTTCTACCTTAAACGAACTTCTTTACACGTGTTAACTGATCGTCTTAATCCAATTTTATTGTCAACGGTTTCTGTAAAAAAAAACAACCAAACCAGCGTATCAGCAAGCATTACCAAGGCGTAAAAAATCACCGCAGCAATATGATCACATATTAAGTAACAGTAAAGAAAATGCATACTACATACTGTAGAAAGAAAGCAATCACTAGCTATTAACTAAGTGTACATATTAAACGAGACTATGTAACATCACATAATTGACTTACTGATGGTTTCTTCTTTAAGGCAGAACAATAATCCAAAATAGAGCTGTTAACTCCAAAATACCTTAACAACTGTACACGGATTCTAAAAAGGGGATTCCGGGAAGTAGGAAAGAGAACCAACAAAATAATATAAACCCCAGTAAAACAACATATTAAAAAATTGAGTAAAACAACATCATAGGAACACAGGTCCTAGGAAAACAAAACGGGAGCTACCCAGGCCTGAAAGTCTAAAAGTCCAGAGGAAGCACTGCATTGATATCCAACTTAGAAGCGAATCAGAATTCAGTTGTTTGATACCATTCTAACTGCAATTCTGACGAATGAAGACATTTCATTGATTCTTCAAGCAAAGCAAGTTTTAGGCTGTTCTGCTTCATAAGAAAAATCATTTGTCATTGGCTTTTTCAGCACATGCCTCTGATTTAAAAGAAACTTATGAAACAATGGAGTTGGTATTACATTTGATCAAGATAGTATTCAATCTATAACTGGAATATTTGTAGAGATCTTAAAGTGATTGGCCTTTTCCTTGGTTTACAAATGGGTTATCAAGCACCAATGCTTTCGATGTTGTTGGGACTGCCAAGATGATAAACAGCACTATATTTGAAAAAATTGGCACTCATCAGAAGACTTTTTTCAGGCAAGATTTATCATCTTTCTTTACTTGATCAGACCAATAGTTTGCACCAATACAGATCAAGTTAGGACTCTTGAAAAGCTTATTAAAGCAATAGATCAAAAGGCAATGGATTTATAGGTACCTGCATGAGCGATTTTGCGCCAAATTTTATCTCAAAATAACTGCTGGAATAATCATAGAACAGAAATTTGGAAGCCAATAAATGAAAAAAAATTTGGTGAAAGACTAAGCTTATCAGAAAAAGAAGCATGGTATTAATTATACATAGAGGTCCAAAATTTTTTAGGCAAATCTTCTTCATGAGTCAGCATTGTTTGAGATTTGCTATGCAGCTACAAAACTCGTGGTGCAAAAAAATCACTGGAAATTTATTTTCTCCATTTTTACAACGGATTTCTTCTCTTTTAACATTGAAAACGATTTCACTAAAAAATTAAACAGGTGGAAGATCGTTATTGCGGAAAAATAACTAGGTCTATGGTGGCAGATTGTGTGCTGCTGGTTTCTTCAACGAGAAAGTGGTGCTAAGCATGTAGTGAGAAGCCAGCAAAAAGCGCAATGTATTTTTAACTATTACCTGCAACAGTCGGTTGATATTTGGGGGGAGGATTAAACTTAATCAACTTTCAAAGTACTATTGCCGAAATTGTTGCGACTTCTGTTTGTTAACGAATACATCAAAAACGTTTGCAGAAGTAGAGTTACAATGATTATTATACCAAGCATAATGCATTAATCCATTATATTTTTTCAAATAACTAAATAAGCTGACGTGCTAGCACAAAAATAAAGACGGGTTTGAAATCAGCGCCTAAATATACTCAAACACTTTTTCACTTCAACGTAGCAAAAATTTTATTGCCTAGTGGAATCAAAGTTAATCTATGTTGGTGCGCACGAATCAGGCGTTTTCACTCTAAGCAAAGTTTAGATTTAAAAATTTTTAACACCAAACCAATTATTTTAATTTTGCCGTTGCAAAACAGGCTGTTTTCAACCATAAACTTTCTAAAAAAAGTTATTACTTTGATTGCTCATTAAATGCACTCTTTTGATCTGGATTGAAAGTATTTTGAACCAAATACATCGAAACTAGCTGAGAACTTACGAAATCGGTGGTAAGCTTTGATAAATAACGTTAATCTAACATCCTACTCTGCGAAATGATTTACCATATGGTGCTTTGCCATTTGGGCAAGGGCTCTGAGATCTGGAGCCTCCGCATCTGAGCTATAAAACTGCAAGCCTTTTTATTTCTTTGTTTGCATCACTGTTCGTAAGCTTGCCTGAAGATTTTTAAAAGCTGTGTAGTTGTCAATCGTTTCTATAATTGTTTAATTCTGCTTATGAAACGTTCATCGTCGTTACGTCATATAATAGCAGGCTTCGATAGTTAATGTGACTTATGATCTAACTGTGTTCTAGTAGTAATTGTGCTGAATTTTGTACGAATAAACATGCAAAAAAACGCGGCTTGCAGATCAGTTTGTGGCTTATTGCAAATGTGCGCTTTACTGCACTAGTAGCACAACAACGGGGAGGGGTAAAGGAGCCGAAGCCCTCTCCTTAAGTAAATCATTTCGCAAATTTAAGCCAAGTATGCAAGTTTTTAGACTTGTTGTTGACTTGACCAGTTAGTGTAAGGAAGGAATGAAGAGATTGACTAACTTAGTTCTTTCAAATGACTTTAAAACGTGCGAAATGTCATCCAAATAATGACGTTAAAATGGTTTTTTTTTGAACCTCAAAAATTGCCTCAAGTCACCTGAAAGTTTTGTTCCAGATCCCGTCTGTGAAATGCTTGAGATGCATCAGTTTGCTCAATATGCTGTAAGATCTGTAGATGCATTTTTATCTGCAAAGTTTTACCCCCTCCCCCTAAAAAATCTTGGTGGCATGCCTCCACCGCACAGCATATTTTTTTGTTAACTATTTGGTGCTAGAAGAGATACTAAAGCAATTAAATTTTTTCTTATACTTGCTGTATTACGCCAAAGCGTATAACGAGTTTGCGGGGCCCATCTCTGTGTCATTGCGCCCGCGCAACATAGCTTTTTCCGAAGAAATGTTGCAACGTGGCTAGCCGTTGGCAACAATGTCCGATTTGACTAGCCCAAGATTTGAATCTCAGACCCCCTGCTCTAGAGACAAATGACTTACTGCACGACCAACTTGCCGGTGCAAAAGAGATATATGCAAGCTAATATTCAGGGCCAGCCCCAAAACAATTTGAATGAAACACATAACCAATGCAATTAAGAGTGTAATGAGAGCATTTTTGCCACTACGTTGCAAAACTGTGTCTTTGTGTGAAGTCTTTTTTGTAACATATGTAAAAAAATTTACGAAATTCAATAATATTTTTGTTTGAAATGCAGGAATTGTTTTCAAATATTTGTAGCGTAGATTTAACATCTTAATTTGAAAGTACAGTGCAGTAGGTAATGATTGAGCCGAAGTATTAGATGACGAAACAAAGGACGCATTTGGCAGTCACTGGACCGGTAGCAGTAAAAACGGCTCCTTTGGCTATTCGGCCACACACACTTACTCTAACACCAATTATTTTTTTACATTCTTGCTATACGAATCGCAATCAGTAAATCCGGCCATGAGCCACAATTTGCTGGGTCATTTGCTTCATAAGCGTATCACTGCTTTTATTTATTTAATGCTCCGACCAAAAAATTACAAGTTGTTAACTTTTTGCTCTGACCAAACATCACCGAGATCTTGACCCGGTTTGCGGCAAAAACGCATACAACACAAACCACTATTATTATTTTTATTCAAATAGATTGTTTTCTTTCATTCAAATCAATCTTATTCAACCACAGTTTATTTGGATAAAGTTGTTAATGAATATTATTTTGGAAATTTTTTAGGGGTTTGTTTTTGTAGTATATTTATTTGTAACAAAATAAAATTGCATAATTGCCTAATATCTCGATAATTTTTGTTCTGTACGTCTGTACTGATTTGTTTTAGAGCTAACAGTACTGTAAACAGTTGGGTACTATTACTGTAATATTTTCAAGTAAGAAATTTAACATCCCAGAACAATGTCTTATTGACTTTTTTGAAATCCAAAATATATCAAA
Organism: Trididemnum nubilum; assembly: GCA_963965965.1. NCBI lineage: Eukaryota > Metazoa > Chordata > Ascidiacea > Aplousobranchia > Didemnidae > Trididemnum > Trididemnum nubilum. The sequence goes on along the minus strand of CAWYPQ010000654.1, from coordinate 124,146 downwards.
GTGAATGATGGAAAATCAGCCTCAATCAACTACATGCAATAAAGTGTTTGCGTCGACTTCCTCGAAAGTTTTCTCTGATGTTCAACAACCGAGTGTTCAATCAGAAAGTGGCAATGCCAATTCCAGCGGCTCATCTTCTGCAGGTAAAATGTTTTGTTGATTCAAAACAGTTCAATTTTGATTCAATCGACACAAACCAACATAAATCAAAGAGCTAAGTATCTAAAAATTCGTTGAATCTCTGCAAAATAGCTCTTTATAATTATTTTTCAAACCTTAGCAAAATAATTTCAATTCTGTTTTGTTAATCATTACAACACAGATAGCAGTAATCCCAGCAATAACAACAATGATTGTGTCGCAATAAGAATGCTGCAAAAGAAATGCGAGGTCTTTGAGTTTGAGCTATTTTAAACGGAACATTCATTTATGGCCTATAGCTAGGTATAAAATAATCGTCGTGCTTTTTGCTGAAAACTGCGCGGTTGTTTTTTTTTTGCTGCTGAAAGTTGCTTTTTTAACACAGTACTGCAAATTCAAACCGACATAAAAAACAAAGGGGATTTGATAATAAAACCTAACATTGAAGCATCACGCCGTTTATTTGGTTAAATGGAGTAGTTATGACGTGGTTAGCGACAAAGTAACTGAACTAATTTAATTTAATTGATAACTTTATTTTAAATCATGACAAAGGTAATTTAATTCTTCTATATAATTATCTTGGCCTGCGTTTTTTAATGTCCCAGCATCTATAAAATTATTAATCTATTAAAGCTGCTCTTTGTGTATTTGCATTACTACGTCGTTACTTCTTTTACAGTTACAAAACGTTCTTTCACCTTATGTGGAAAACAGCTGCATTGGTTTGTAGTTTGCATCTTGCCTTCAGTGCATTTTCGTTAAGAATTTTTCGCATATCAAGCCGGCTGCTTACTCTTCAGCAGTAGACTGAAATCGTCAAATTCTCTTGGGCGCTAGAACTGAAATTATTCACTACAAATTAGTTAATGATTCTAATTGATTTAGATGCTTTAATGTATGTTTAATAAGGCCTTCAGTATAACTAGAATAAATCTTTGTAATAGTTTGCTTAGGTTATGACACAGCTCTTCTCTTTTATCATTTGCGATTGAATATACTTAAAGGAAGAAAACTAAAACTGTTTGTTAAAAATTTTCAAATATTAATGCCTTTGTAATTGTCATTACATTTTGTTCCTCAAGTTACCTTTGCCAGAAGACAGCAAAGGAACCTTTTAGTATCGAGTAAAGCTATATCTAAGTCACATCTTTGTATGTGAGAGCAATTTAGAAACCATCAACATCAAAAAGTTGTTGATAATTAGTATTTTTTTGGTTGTTTGATCTACTGCATTTAGTCGAGGCTTAACCTCAAAATTTTCTTGTTTTCAAAAAATATTCAACAAATTGTTGCTTTGAATAATGAACTGAACGAATAATCAGAAATTTGCAACGATCTTTTGACAGAATGGAAGGAAGGCTGTAATCGCTCTTTTTGTCACCTCTTCTTTAAAGTGACAACTTTTATCTCACATAACTACATCGGGATTGTTTGTCACATAATGTCGGATGTTAACTGCAGAGTTGTAAACGGGCCGACTAGTTCAGACCTGAACTCAGCCCGAACCCGAAAACTAATTTGAAGCCAAAATCATGCCCAAAAAAATCTGAAAGTTAAGTCAGGTCTGAAAAATTTAGCAATGATGCCAAGTTATTTTGATTATATTTTTGTGCACTTAGGACTAAAAGCACGTCTCAGGCCAGAGCTAAGCCATAAATTTTGTCAACTTTAAACCCGAACACGGCCGAACCCAATCCGAAAAGCCCTACCCGACTTACAACTCTGGTTAACTGTGACACAGCTACATTAGGCATTGAAGCTAAACTTTTACAGTCTTTGGCTCCAAAGAACTGTCCACTGAATAAATTACTTCATCCGCTTAGTTGATTTTAACATTTTTGATAAGAATAAGAAACTTCGTAAATTAATTACGAAATTTTCCAGTTCTCCAGTTTAATGACAATAAGAATTATAACAGTGCCTAAATAATTTTCTGCCAACAACGTATTAAACTAACTTGAAGCCAAGCTGCCTTTACCTGAAGATAGCGAAGTGATCTTTCGGTCCAGAAAGTTGTCTATTGATTACCAGCCTGTCTGTCAATACAAATTGCGATCTTTTTGTTTTATTTCATTGCTGAACGTTAAGAATAAACCTAAAAATTTTTACTTTTTAGAAGATTGAGTATTTGGTGTTACCTGAGCCAGTAAATTTTAGCGTAATACTCTAATATTCAGTTTTGACTTAGTTGACGTAAGTAAGCCAAAATAATTTAATATTTTTTTGAGTGCGTTCTGTTGTTTTAGTTAGAATGTTATTGTTGTCGTAGTGCTTCCTCGCATACCCGGTACTAACTATAACGTCGTCACGATAAGAGCCATCAAAAAGTGACTGCATAAAACAAGCGCTGTAAAAAACTTGTATATTTGCAAAATTTGAACCTTTAGTTTGCATGCAACGAGGTTTCATTTTTAGCTAAATTGGAAAAGTAGTGAGCCGGTAATTCATAAAAAGCGTGACTGATTCAAATTCTTTAAATTAACAATTTTTTGCGATGCGTTTTTAAGAAATTGCCGTTTTCGTTGCTCTCTACAAGCTTCTCCGCTGGTATTTAATCTGTACACTGCAGCAATCAAGACTTTTAAACAACTAAAATTTCAGCGTTGTAGTTTGAACTGTTTAAAGTTCCTAGTTTTGGAAGCCCAGTTTCAATATTCCATCAGCTAGCAAGTCAATGATTTCGTTTAATGCATATCTTCCGCACATATTGTATTCTTGCAAACTTCAGCTTTCTAGCAAAATAAGCTGCAGGAATATGTGTTAGATGAGCCATAATCCTAGCTTCAGTTTCCGTTTCAGTTCAAAGTACTTCAGCTTAAATTTTTTTTCCAAAGTATTGCATACCGCAACTTTTCTTAATAGTCGAGTAAATCTACGCTAAAATAAGGCCCAAACTGGAAAAAATTGGAAAACATGGTTTTGCACCAGTTTTTAATGTTACGTGATGTGGAAAATAACATAAAAAGTACCAAAATCCACTCATCAGAAATTTAAAAAAATTTGGGGTTGAAAAAAGGGTGCTTTCCCGAAAATAAATAGTGGTCGAAACTGTGCCTACTAACATCACGGCTCTTTGCAAAAGCCTAAAAAACAATTTTTGACACGAAAGGAGTCTCTATTCTTACGTTTTTGAAAACATTACTGTAAAATAGAAATGATGACGGCATATTCTAGCTTATGACGTCATTTATTAGCTAAAAATATAGTGCTCTGAAGTAAAATAATGCTGCTCGAACGCAAAAAAAAGCAAAATTTAAACGAGTTACGAAACTAACACAAAAATGTTAGCTTATTCAAAACACAATGTGATAATACAGGAAAAATTTTAGGAAAAAACTCAACGTGCTTGCAGCAAGAACTAGAAATGCATAAATGGAGGGTAACATTAAAGATGGTGATATCGCATTTCTTTTTCACTTTTAGGGTATCAAAGCTACGTAATATTTCTTTGTTACCTATTTAAAATGTCTTCTTGTGTGCCGAAAGTAATTTACCGTAAATCGGTGACGTATTAGTTTTTGTTAATGACGTCACAAGGTCAAAATTCACCGTGGTATGTGCCTTTCTGGTCTAGTCAGAATGCGCGTTACAGTGCTGAAGTACCGGTACAATTTTTTTTACGCACATGGTGATGTTCTGCGTAGCTTGAATTTTCCAGCTAAGTAATCTCACAACAAGATTTTGGTCCATTGGCTTTCCTATGATGCCAGTTTTGCAATGCATTACAGTTTTAGACTTCTTATTTGATAACAAAAGTTATTTTGCTGCTGTTTTTTTATGATTGGAGTTGATTTAAGAAATTCTTAAAGGGACAGGGAACACAACTGTAAGTCTTATCGAGGTTTAGTCATTTAAATAGTACTTGTAACACCTTACAAAGCTGATCCGGTGATAGTTTAAATTTTTTTTTCGTAACTGAGTTTTATTTAGTTTTTTCTCAAGTAGCTGTAAACAGTAACATTTTCAATCGAGGTATCTGTGACGTCACAATGGCCAGTGACGCATGGTTCATTCATAATTATCGAGTGGACTAATCGCGTACGCGTAATAACGACGCGCCATTTCGGTCTGTTTTGAAGAAAAAAAGCACCGTCTTGCTGAAAAAGCAAGCATGCTTTTTTGCTAATTCAATAGAACGGGTAGCGCAGTAGAGCGTAATGTACGTTTTAATGGAAAAGCTGAATGCACAAATATACAGCATCAGTGTTCACACGATTTTGAGAGAAAAACTGCATAACACAGTAGGCCTATGTTGTCAGTCAAAACCAGGGTGTCGAACCGAACCTGAACCCGAACCGTAAACCCGAATGAACCGTTTCATTTTGGTGAACCCGAACCGAACCTGAACCAGCAAAATTTTACTTCAGTGAACCTGAACCAAACCTGAACCCTCAAAATTGTGCTCAAGTGAACCCGAACCGAACCTGAACCCCTAACAAAAGTAAGAATATATTTTTCCATATCCGGATGCCGCTGACGCTGAAACACGCACAATAAGAGCAGTGGTGAACTTCAACAGGATCAACAATTTCTCCTTTTTTTTTTCTGGACGAAACGAGTAACGACAGTTAAATTTTAAGTCAATGAACCCGAACCGAACCTGAACCAGTAATATTTTACTTGAGTGAACCTGAACCAAACCTGAATCTCGAAAATGGTGCTCAAGTGAACCCGAACCAAACCTGAACCGCTAAAATATTTTGAGCCGGAACTAAACCTGAACCCGAACCGTTATTTGAAACGGTTCGACACCCTGGTCAAAACCTGTGTTGCGATTTCTGCTGCTGCTTTTGCGAAAAGCCATCATCTAAGTCCAGTGCAGATTTCATTTTTTTGTGCTTCGAGACCTCAGTGATTAGAAGCAGTAAGCAAGTCCCTGTAGTGTAGAAGTGTAGATGGTAGTCATAGCATACAAGTTTAAAAGTTTGAAGAAAATAGAAACGCCGTTTTGCTAGAAAGCAAGCCTGCTTTTTTGCTAATTTGATAGTATAGTTATAGGACGGTAGAGCACAGCTGTATGTAGCCTAGTGTACGTTTTAGCGGAAAAGCTGAATGCAAATACTGTAATTGCTGATTTTAATAGACAACCTAGGTGAGGTAAAGGAGTGTCAGGCACCCATCTACTTCTAGCAAAAACAGTCAGAAAACAAGAATAAAATTTTGTATAGTAGGCCGATTGTAAAGTATAAGTATGCACTGTTTTTGCTTGTAGTGGAGGGTGCGTGGCACTCCGTTATCTCCCCTCTGACGATGTTCAGCCATATACGCTCTGGTATCAACTTTTATTTTGCGTCAATTGGTGGTCAATTCTGACAATTTTGATTGGTGATTGCCATAGTTTTGCGGTTGCAACCAGGTCCGTTGCTACGGTAAAACTACTGTACGTAGTTTGGTTTCAGAGCGTATACCAGCCGAGCGAAAAGTTAGGTTGAATAAATAGCGTTGTTCATTGTTTCTTTGATACCTCTATCGGAAGAGCAGTGAGACTGGGCTAACCTATTATTAATTACCATCCCCGGTAGACCTGGTGATAACAACCACTCTTATTCTCTAATTTAGTTGTAGATATGTTCAAAAAATCAAATTTTCATTACACGCGCTGTATTACGCCGAAGCGTGAAACGAGTTTGCGGGGCCCATTGCCGCGACATTGCGCCTGGACTACACAGCTCCTTTCGAAGAAAAGTTGCAGCAGTGGCGAGCCGTTGGCAACTCTCCAATTTGACCCATCCAGGATTTAAACCTAGACCTACCGTACCAGAGTCGAGCTCGTTACCGCTCGGCCATCTTGCCTATTTTTGTTGTAGATAATGCGCATAATGCATAACAGAATGCATGAATGTATTTGCTACGACTAACATGGTCGGCAGTGTGGTTGAGCGCCGTTTTTACGGTGGTCATGATCGAAAGGTCTGCAGTTCAACTCGCGCCCTCGTGGCATTGTTTCGTCCTTAGATAAACCGCTTCACGACGCTTATCTCTGCTTGGTGGAAATGGGAAGGAGCAATAAAACGTTCGACAAAACACCGGTAACTCCTAAGCGGGTGAGGATTCATCCAACGTATAGCACCATTGTCGCTTTCCCGTGAAAGAAGGATAAAGATAGAACCAATCAATCAATCAGAATAGGTAATGCAATCGCAGGGGCGTAGCCAGGTAGGGGAAGGTGGCCATGCCCCTCAATTCGATAGTGTGTAACCAAAAAAAGTTCCAGTGTGAACCCAGGTATAGGCTGAATGTGAAACGCTGCAAAAATGTGGAGCAAATCGAATCATCCCGACGAAGATAATGCATATAATATCTGCTTTGTGCTGCATTTTATTTGAAATTAAGCTACCTCACAACGACCGACAGAAAATCGTTTTTTAAATGTGCTGCTGCACTTACATAGGTTGACTCCGAATGATCAATAGATAATAATTAAACCCCTTTTAAATTCTACTGTAATTGCATAGATTGCAAAACAAAATAGGTTATTATCTGGAAACGTTGAGTTTGCATAAAAATAAGGATGCCTTATTCTTGTTCAGTGCGATATTGCACTTCCACAACGTCAATAACTTCTCTATTTGCAATTCCAAAAAAATGCGAGTTCCAGGAAAAGTGGCTGAAATTTGTAAAGTTTACCCAACCCAATTGGACTATAACCAAAACTACTCGCATTTGTGCTCATCATTTCAAACAAGAAGACTTTAAAAACTTGGAGCTATTTCAACGAGGACTCAAAAAGCAGCTTGTCTTGAAGGAAGAAGCTATACCAACAATCTATCCAAAAGTGCCGGATTGGGCTGAAGATTCATCAGATAACCAGCCCGGATGTAGCGACTTTTCGGCCACGTCACTGACAAACGTAACGCCGATGCAATCTGCACCTTCCACAAAAAATGTGGGCATCCAATGCCAAATTGCGGTTAAGCGCTACCTAAAATCTACGCAAACAATCTCAACGAAAATGAAAGGTGCAGGTACAGTATTATACTTTTTTATGCGTTATTCCTAATATGAGATAGTACAGATTTTACGTACGTTTTTGTCTGATCTCATTACAAATAATTACTGTGCAGTGAATATATACTGCTTTCTTTCTCTTTTTGTTTGGATAAATTATGCGGAATTGTTTTGACATAATACGAATATTTAAACGAAAAAATAACGGTAAGTCGCGAATAACGGTTACAGCAACTTTTCTTAGAAAGTGACGTGTTATTGTTTGTCACCAAAACTGTTATTTGAGTCAGTTTTTTTTTTCGTTCCTTCGCTATATCCTATGAACGACGATGAAATGCAACATGCTTTCTTGGAGATATTGGTTGACGTAGAGGTGATAGTTTGTAATTATTTACACTCTCATTCAAGTCCTACTTCAAAATTTTCTTTGATTGTACAATGGAATAAACTTCAGCTTGCACAAAAACGACATGTTAAGGTACCGGTACTGCCTTGTAGTATGTTTTGTAAACTATGAGTTTACTAACTGACTGACTTGTGTGCTTCAGGACGCAAAAAAATGTACAAAAACGGCATTTGTTCCAATCCGATGCGCCATTACTTTCATCTACTCCGTTAAAAAGAAGGAAGTTTAAAGGAAGTTCACAGCATGATACGTTGACACATAATCCCGATTATTCTGTGGGCAATGTTTCAACATCTTCCAGTTTTATGGATTCAGTTTTGAGGCAAGTACATAGCACAACTTACTATTCTCAGCACACAATTCAGCTTTACAAAGTAACCTCGGGTATGTACTTTACAAAATTTTGAATTGAATACGAATATGTGCGTGCTATGTTCGTGTTAGGACAACAACAGCTTATGATTTCCATAGATATAGAGAGTTAATGACATTTAATCTTCTGAAGCAGTGCCCGATGATATGCAGTAGTAAAATCAGAGCAACAATGATTCTTTCCGACTGTACCGACTTTTGTGATTTCAACCTGATTCAACCTCATTTCCATAGATATTTGTATAGTTGCATTTCGATGACACTAATTTTCATAGCTTTTTTAGTGATGTTTCTTTTTCATCGAGAGGTCCTGTTGACGAAGAAAAATTTGTAATTTTCAAATCAAACCTCATGGAGCTCTTTTCAAGTTGCCCGGCATGCTGTTCGAAACAATGTCATGCTCGAATTTCTAACCGCAAAGGTACCTACATTGAAGTGAATCAGCACTGTTCAAAATGCTCTTTCAGAAGGACATGGTCAAACCAACCATTGATTAGAAATAAAACTCCACCTTTAAACATGATTTTGTGCGGAGCAATAGTCGCCAACGGACTATCCTACGTCAAAGTTATCCGCATGTTGAAGACTTGTGGCATTGCTACATTCTCGGCAAAGACCTTCAAAGCACATTTTGAAAAGAGTATTCAACCTGTTGTGCATCACTTTTATTTTGAAAAGCAAAAGAAACTGTTAAATAAATTGAAAAATAAAGGGACCGAATTACACGTTGGAGGCGATGGCAGGGCAGACAGCCCGGGCTATAGTGCCAAATTCGAAACGTACACATTGATGGACCTGGATACAAACAAAATCCTTCATTTCGAATTAGTACAGGTATGTAACTCAAAACTTACAGTATGTATGCAGTGTATTCATTTGTACTTCTGCGACGGAAATGACGTTGATGATATGTGTATCTGATATGCTTTTATACGGTATACTATATTGCTTACGGTATACCGGTACTGTATATTTTAAAGTTATGTATACCGATGCGTGTTGTTCATTCTGTAGTTTATTTACAGTCATTCCCAAACCTAAAACTTCAAATAAATCTGCTAAGGATTTTCAACTCAACGAACATAATAAGAACGGAGAGATGAAGGTGACTGGGAAGTGAGCTCACTTTTTTCTTTTTTTCTTTTTGCTGCTTTTTTCTTTTTGCTGCTGTAATCGAACTCACGTCGCAGCAATTATACAAAAACCTGCTCGCAGTTCCGCTCGGCCAAGCTGCTGACAAACGCTGACTGCATATACCGCATTTTTTTCGTTGAGAGTTTCCATAAATTTCTGCAGGGCTGCAGGCTATTACCTGAAGTGCACTACGATTACATGTGATGTACATGGTACACATATACCTTGTAACTAAAACCGGACCTCGTATATGATTAGTGATTACTGATTAGTCATTAGTAGCAATAACAAGATGGCCACTCTAAAGCTATACTTCCGCACACGCGTTTTATTCCACCGCAACGATCGTTGTTTGCTAGTGTTATGCCGCATTTAAAGCTTGCACAAATGCAAGTATACTCCGATTTTTGTTGTTTTCATGACATCACAGATTTAGTCAAAGCAATTGGATTCGTTACGGAATATTGTTACTAGCAGGAAGGCGTAGAAACTATGATACTTGTAGCTCTTATCCAGCTGTCACTTGCCAGTACGTAAACACTAATAACAGGCGACGCTTTACGCATAACGCGCGGAGATCCTGGTGCGCTATAGAGAAGTTGCATATGAAAATGGCAACAGAATCACCCACATTTCCTATCATTTCAGTGCCACTGAAGTTAAATGTCTGGTGTGGTATGGTAAACCTTTTTTTATAACTTTTTAGAGCAATGAGACTACATCAAGTAACGCGATGGAAATATTGGGTTTCGAGCGGACTGCTTCGAGTTTAGAAAAAGAAGGATTCGGGATCAGGTCGTTGGTGACAGATAGACATGTGGCAATTACTGCCCATGTCCGCAATTCGATGCCACATACAAAGCACTTTTTCGACGTATGGCACGTCTCGAAAAGTAAGTGACCGAAGGCCAATTGGCCATGCCACTTATAATCTACATAGGCCGATTGCGATGTTTAACGAAAATACGTACGATCGCTGGAAACCAACTGAGCTTTTCGCTTACTTTTGCAAGCATCGTCAACCGGCGGCAAGCATGAAAAACATCATCGGTTGGTGCGAACATTGGTTCGAATCTCATTGGTTGCCATGTTTTGCTGATACATGTCGAGGCTGATGTTTGTTTATAATTTTTATTTTGATCATCGACATTCATGAAACGTGGAGAAATTATCTTGTTAATTTTTGTATTTACAGTAAATTACTAAGAAAGAGACATTTTATTTTTTTACTTACCGTAAACGTTTTGTTTTATATCGCCTTTTGTAATGGCATGAGCGTGGTAAGATTTTGTTACATACAGTGTAGGTCTTTTTTAATAATGAGTTTTGTTTTCACTTTGCTGTTGATCATTGAGGTACATGTGTTACACTTTCTGCATATAAACAGTATGGAGCTTAAATTTTGTGGTTTAGCAGTCTTTTTGATTTTAGGATTGGGTCTTTCCCTGCTAGCCCTTAATGAGAACTGATTATTGGCCAAAACAGCTGTCTAGGGCTGCCACCAGGGGTGCTATTCATAAATTTTGATCATTAGAAGCTTTGATTTTTAATTTCAGTTCTCCTGTGTGATAGTCCTGCCTTTTTGAGTAGTTTTGACTTCCGCAGGCCTTTTTGAGTAGTTTTTGAGTAGTTTTGACTTGTCATGATGATTACATACACTATTATGATCATTCTTGTAAGAATTTCTTTAAACATGTTAATAGTACGATATATGTGTAACACCATTACACATATCCATTATTAGGTATCAAAAAACGTTTAATGGCAATTCAAAAGAAAAAAGGATGTACAATAATCAAGGAGTGGTTCAAAAGAGCTAACAATCATTTGCACTGGAGCGCTTTTTCTTCACATGGACATGATAAACAGATGATCGTGGAAAAATGGAAGTCCTTCTTAAACCATATACAGAATATCCACATTCACGATAACGCTTTATTTCCGAAATGCACTCATCCGGATCTTTCCGCTGAACGATCAAAAAAGAAGAAATGGATTGATGTCAGTGAGTAAAGGTTCACTTTTATTCTCTTATCCTAGTTGATTCTGGAAGTGTCGTTATTCTTCAGAGCCCCTATTACAGTAGCGCAAGATTAAAATTCAGCTGCTGCGGGAAATGCTCGGCTCTCTAGCACATTATTCACCAAGCTTGGCTAGTTTCTATGTTTTTCGTAGGGTTTTCATCAGGTGAGGCCATCTACTCTTATCTTGTAGGTCACAGAACGTTGTCCTCTTTTGCTTTTATTTTTTTTAATTAAGCCTTGCTTGTGAATTTGGTAAAGCTTTCCTAAAGTATTCTGCTTGCATGGCCAAACCATATAAGTGAAAGCCTGGGATCTGAATTCCGAGACGTACGCATAATGTCTAAGTTACATATATTTAGAGGAATAACATCAGCTAAACAACACTAAAGTGGCACCAGAAATAAATGAATCGGTTCCTGGTATATACCGCAATGTGGATGCTGAAACAAAATTTATGAAAATGGGTAAATGCTTGTTTGCTTGAAAATGCGTAAGTGCTTGTAGAAATGTCAAAAAATCCCTGTATCATCTATATTACAATTAGACAGCATTTATTTTCCAACATATGAAATAAATGAATGTGCGTTTTGCGATGAGTTGCTAGTATACCAATCTAATTATTTGCTTAGGCACCCGAGCTTATGTTGAACTGGAGAAACTTATTCTGGATCCTCGCCTCTTGAAAGCGATTGCTCAGCTAAGTACTCGAAAGCAAACTTTCTGCTTGGAATCTTTTCATAGTTTGCTCTTGGAATTTGTTCCAAAGTCTCGTTCATTTTCTCACAAAGGAATGTTGTACAGGTTTGTTGCTGCCTGCTAATGTAGTAGGCTACCCCTAAAATTACTGTATGATGTGATTGATTCTTGCTTTGACGTTTTTTTTCTTTTTTCTTTTTGCTGCTAAATGAAACACTGCTGTAATTTAGGGTTTCTAACTGCATCGAAAAATATTCAGTTTATGTTCCCTTTCTTTGGCAACGAAAAATACTTTATTTGCTATGCATACTTGAACCTGGTATCTTCCGTTGAGTAGAGTGCTTGATGACTTGGTTGTCAGAGACTCAGAGCTATATATTCAATCGGCAGATCATTCAAGTCAATAATGTAAAAATTTGTTAAAATTTATTGGTAATTTCTGTTTCAATAGTTTCTCACCTGATAAACCCGTTAGGGGGAAACAGCCTGTAGTGAGGTTTTTGTTGCTATGTATATACGTTTGCTTTTTTTATACCTCATGGCTCATGGGGTGGCCTATCGAAAACATAAATAATTTACTGTAATATTAAAACCTAATGAAACTGCCACGCTAATATAATGTTGTGCGTAATTCTCAATTCATACACCATTGATTGTGATAAAATGCAGTGCTTTGAATCGTATAAAATAATTTCTATAGGCATTACCTTGCTGTGTTGCACCATAACCACAATTGTCAGAGAGAAGTTGTCAAAAAAAAAGACGGAACCAACGATTTCCGAATTGTGTACCCAAAATACAAAAAAGGAGAATTTACTTTAAAAACCAAAAAAGAAGCAACAGGATATAGTAAGTAGATTTTTTCTTTACTTATCATACTACATGGAGGTTCTGCAATGAATAACATATAGGGCTATACCGGTAAATGATAATAATTGTTATAGAAGGTATTATAATGGTTATAGTTATTAGGATTATAATGGTTGTGGTTACTTAACTTTGCACAGATGCTTGCTTTATGTTTGCTGATTATGATCAGCGTGGACATCAAGAATATTTTAAAAGCAACGTATAGTCTACTGATAGGTAGCACCAAGCTCTTGCACACGGTGCAAAGTTACTTTGATGTAAAAAATACTCGGTTTCAAAAACGTCTGAGCGTTCTTTTCAAACACGGTTTCCATGGCAGATCTTGCGAAAGGAATATGTGTAATTTTGTTCAGTAGAATTTCAAGAAAATGCCCATTCCTGAATTAGATCCGCTATGTTTTTTCCCCGAAAATTCAAGTAGTCTTACAAGATCCGATCACTACAACGTTCTGGAATTTGCACGTGATATTGCCTTGAATGCCGGAACCATATTGATTCTTAAAAAAATACTGTCGCATGGTGTGTGCATTGAAAGGATGGGCAGTTATGCAGAAAAGAAATTAACCCATGATGCGATGATGTAATGAAACGATGCTGTAAAATAGTTAGAGTTCAACGGAGCGCAGCTTTATAAATAAGTGTTCGAATCGCATTCAAACAAGTTACACGCCACTGTCATAGCTCAAGCATATAGGGCTCCAGGCTGCAGCTGTCTTACGTTTACTGGTAATATGCTTCATATTAAATTTTTTTTCAGGTTACGTTGGTGATATACTGAAAGAGCTCGTATCAGTGAGTGCGGAAACGCTTTCTCGACTCCAGCAAGATTGGGCGGCAATAGTATCGCCTCCGACTCTTAGTCACGGACAAGCCTGCCATTCAAGTGAAGTCATTAAAAAACTCATCAGTAGATTTTCACAAGCAAGCTGATTTCGCAAAGAAATCTTTTAAAAGAACTGTAAGTATCTAAATTTCAATCATTATTATTGGGCATCATACGCGGAGTCCACGACTTGCTGATTGTAATTTGTTATCTATTCCATAATGCGTGGTTCTTCGAAAACATTATCGATGTTCAATGAGAAATTACTTTATTCGGCACAAAAACTACAAAGCGGGCACAAAACCAGTAAAACTTGAATCACTGTCGCTAAATTTGCTTCGTCTCTTTTTTATTACACAGGCAGGAAGCACCTTTCTATTCTTTCTTCCCAACCATTGCTAAATCCACCTCGAGAAGTTTTGATATGATGTGTATCTACTGTATATCGTCTAAAAGTAGATGCAGAAATATAGTAGCTGACTAGCTGACACAGCTGCAATAAATTTCGGGTTAAATTTTTATTGTATAGTTTTTCAATGTTAGTACCGGCCAGTTAATTTTGCATCGACCTTTGTGCCTTTGCAAGCCCATCTTCCGCCGGCATTGTGGCCGGCGGAAGATGTTATGCAGTACTTTAATCAGTCTAATGCAACTACAAAACTGCATCGTTTGTTTTTGCAGCAAGCAACGAAGAGGTGAACGAATCACAAACTATTTTACGATTACCGGCGCATGTGTAGCAATTAGCGAAGTAAACAACTTACTTGAATATGGTAGTTTGCTCCCTGTACAAATCTATGCCATGATCCTGCTTATAGCCGTAGTAGCTCATTTGCAGAACCCATTTATTCAAACATACTGCAGAAAAACCAAGATGATTTGTAATGCATGCTTTTGCCTGACTGGACTCTGCTTCAACACCGCATTCCTTCATTTTGCTTTCAATGGCAGGATATTCGTAACAACAGACACATTCCTCAGGAGTACTCATGACTATGCAGTTTCCACAGCAACACCTGTAAAGAGGTACAATGAGTATTGGTATGTGATATCCACCACCATCGGAGTAAGATGCCATTTTCAATAAAATACAGTTCAACATTTTATCTGGAAAGTCTGTTCAATATTGTCAACGTATTTTCTATGAACTGCCAACACCAGCGCGCTCTCAAACAGCGGTGTACCTTCAAAGTGCTTGTAATGCCAGTTTTCGATTATGGGGAAAAATCTGTGCTAATCTATCTGTTTGGAGGCAAAGCAGATGGTAGCATACTGAAGATACCGTATATCTAAAGTTGCCCATACATAAAACGATTTTTGAAAAATTTGGTCGCCTGATTCAAGAGTGTCGGAAGATAATTTTTCACATTTTGCTGTTTGATAGTACCATGGCGGTCTATATCGCCCCTGCTTGACAATTGCCAGCAGCAGCACAGACCTCCCCCTTACCGACACCAATGGCCTATAAATTCCATTTCTATTTCAGTTTTGTATCTTAGTAGGTATATGATTTTTTTCTATCCCAACTACCTTTTTTGAGTTTCCCGTTTCAACGCCAACTTCGCAGGTTACTTTTCTCCAGACTAACAAAAGTGCTGTAACTTTGCGATTTAGATATTAGGAAGTCGGAACTTACCAATTGGTGCTGGTCATTCTTTCAACATTGCTGTCTTCGAATTGCCGATTCTGGCTGCTCACAGGGATTTCATCTTCGCTGTACTCTGGCTCGTACATGTACGGCTGCAGCAATTCAATGTCTTCTGCTTCGATAGAAGCAGAATTCGAAGCAGTTGAAGCCGTATCAGATTCTGCCATTTACGATCTCAGCCACAAACTATAGAGCTTTAAAACTAGTATGTAAAATTCGTTCTCCTGCAAAGCCATTGTTTAATTCCAGTACTCGCACGCCAAGTTATAGCGGCTGGGGTTTCCGCTCATAAGCGCGAGGTTGTGAGTTGAAACCCTGTATGAGCTATACTAGCTTTATGTGCTCATAAATGTGATTAAAATTGCGCTGTTTCGTGTATTTTGCGTCCAACAAAGAAATCAATAAAACAAAGAAATTTGCGTCCAACAAAGAAAACGCAAGTTGTAAAATAATGTACATGTGCCTAGATTTTTTGTTTGACTTTATGGAGCTCGATTGTTAATCTTCTATACTATGGCTACCGTCTACATAGGTACTTGCCTATTGCTTCCTAATCAGTAATCACTGAGGTCTCGAACCACCTAAAGAATAGCCAAAGTACATTTCGCTGTTCAATCTGCGCTAGACTTAAGACGACGGCTTTTTTGCAGCAGCAGAAACCGAGGAACAGATTTTCGCTGACAACATAAAATGTAGATTCAATGTATAAAAACAGAGCTAAAATAAAACGTAAAACCAGATTTAAAAGCTTTAGATCTGGTTTTACGTTTTATTTTAACTCTGTTTTTATACATTGAGCACTTTCTGCAAGCGCGTAAAATGCAGGTTTTCTCGAAATCAGCGATTGTTTGCATTCAGCTTTTCCATTCGTACACTAAGCAATACTGCACTAGACCCGTTCGATTGAATTAGCAAAAAAAGCACCCTTGCTTTTCCAGCAAGACGGTGCTTTTTTTCTTCAAAACAGACCGAAATGGTGCAACGTTATTACGCGTACGTGATTAGTCCACTGGATAATTATGAATGAACCATGCGTCACAGACCACTATGACGTCATAGATACCTCGATTGAAAATGTTACTATGTTTACAGCTACTTGAGAAGAAACCAAAAAAAGCTCAGTTTTGAAAAAAGATAAAAATATCACCGGATCATCTCTATAAGGTGTTGCAAGTACTATTAACACGATTCTAAACTCAAAAAACATTGATTTTGAGTTCCCTGTCCCTTTAAGTTACGTTGCATCTGTGACTTAAGAAACTTTTAGACGCAATTATGACGTCATTTGTGGTGACGACTTCAATTTATTATTTATGGTTGCTCAACTCTGAATGTATTTAACCGCCATGATATCATACGATTTGCGTAAGAGAATACAGATTTTGAGTGTACATAATTCAACGCGTATGAACATATCACCGGTTTTTACATTGCTTGATGCACATGGCGTTATGGCGGTTGCATAAAGTAGCTAATTGCGCAACCAAATATTGTTTTGGTTTCTCAATATACTGAAGTTGTAACCTGTACACATTGATGCATGGCGCAGCCTGTTTTAAATCTCTAACCCATGACGTCATGGCAATCATTTACAAGTAGCATAACTGCAACAAACCTTAATGTTTTAAATTTGCAAAGCAATTAGGAGTGGATTTTTTAAACATAATCCAAATTTAATGCTTTTGTATCAATAACTTAACCAGCAAATTTTGATTATTTTTTAAAGATTTAAATATGACGTCATAACTGGTATTTTTTTTATCTTCGTAATATAAATTGTTTCGAATTTTATCACTCTATGATGTTGATTTGCTGAGAATTTTAAATCGTACGTTTTTTCGAAAATGGTTTTATAAGAGCAACACTATAATATCACATAGCAATGTTATATACTATTTTTTGAAATAGTGGTAATGACGGATATTTTACAGGTTATTTCACCATACCAACTTTTATTTCAAATTTACAAGACAATCTCGCCTAAATATCTAAACAGCATTAGGTTACAAAAAAAAGTAGAATTTTTTATCTGCAACGCCATCAATTAAAGATGACAAAGTTTAAGATCTTTTTTAAAAGGTGTTGCTGAACATTACGTCATGGCAGCTATTTTCAAAGCTATATTATCAAATCAAATATTTCGTTACACGCGCTGTATACAACTATACACCCAAGCGTGTAACAAGTTTGTTGGACTTATCTTTGAGTTATTGTGCCCTGGCAACACAGCTTCTTTCAAAAAAATGTAACTGCGGTGGCAAGTCGTTAGCATCACTGTGTCAATTTGACCGGCCCGGGATTTGAAACTCAGACTTACCGCTCCAGAGACGAACGCGTTATTGCTCGACCAACTCGCAACAAAAATTGTTTCAATTAATTTTGCTTATGCTAACATAGTTCATTCGCAAGCCGGAATATCGAGCAGAATCTTTGGATCCTCTTTAGTACAAAAAAAGATATTAAATTCAAAAGATTTGTAATTAGTTTGAGATATTTAACCCTAATGTGATATCATGGCAGCGCTATTGCTGGTCCTGCTGCAATAACAACAGTTGTCTAAAATTTGAAATTTACTGCACAGATGAAGTACTGTTACAAAAACGCAACAGTTTATCAACGTGGATTGTCATTAGAAGCCTAATTTCTCTGTTTCTGACTAAACGTGACTTTATAGTGCTTATCTAACGAGTTGCATTTCCATGACAAAACCTATTTCAAATTTGCTGCGCGATAAGAGATTTAGAACTTGCAATTAAAAATTTGTTGTATGACCCGTTCTACTGTGATTACTTATAAAACAGCAGTTGCTTAAAACAAACATTTTTCAAAATTTTGCTTTTTATGACGTCATGGCGGCTATTTTGGGGTTGGACAATATTGCAAAAATTGTATTGCGTTTTGAAACTGATGTTCAAACACTATTTTCATGACAAAATTTGTTGAAAGTAATTCAATAAACACGAAACCTTGATGATCGTATAAAATTTTGCTCTTTAAATACCATCAGTTTTTCCTAAAGTGATGTCGCGGTGAAATATTACCGTCTATGTCATTGCAACAAATGTTGTTTCAACTTTATACTGCAATGGTTGAAGAGTGCTGATGAGCAAGAAGTGTAATTTTACAGCAAATCTTGTCCTAAATGTTTTTACAAGATCAAAAATTTACTGAAAAAAGTAACTTTTAGTCACAGTTAACAAACTTTAAAATACTGACGTCATCCTTAATAAAGTTATTAAAGTCAAAAAATAAAGTGTTTTATCAGTACATGTACGAAAGCCCAGAGATTAACTATTTTTTTCCAATATGCAAAATGATAAGGCTCAAAAAAGTTAAAACGATTCATTTCAACGGTTTAAAGTATGTTTGTAATTATGAAAATGTTAACAAAAGTTAACAAAACAAAAACAAGATGCATATAAACAGTTCAAAAATACATACCAGTACTACAATTTTAATCTACTTCAGAAGCACACCGAACAAAGCAAAAAGTTTCAAGGGTTGTATTCTCTGAATACGACTTGTTTTTTGCAATTTAATATACATTATTAAAAATTGATGGATTATGGCGCCATCACCATATGACGTCATAGGTCTCTTCAAGCATTGCCCAAATTATAGATACAACTTGACTTTAGTTTCAAAGTTCAATATCAAATCCTAAAGGCACCGCAATCAAAGTAAGTAAAACTTATTTAATAAACAAAAATATATAATATTTTGCAACAATGACATCACTGTGATATCTTGTAGTCATAATGTTATGATTTTTTGTGAAAACTCGACTATACTTTTCTTAAACCACATTAAGAAAATATTGTATCAGTTTTGATTTTTAGCTCTTACAATTTGCAATTTTATTTTGCATTCAATACCAATGTTTTTCTCCAAAACTAGCAATTTTTGCTAATAAATGATGTCACCAGCTCAAATTTGACCTTATCTCATTTAATTTACTACTGTTAAAAACTTCAGGAAACAAAATGACTCTGCGCAAAAAATAATTTTGCTGGCTCTTTGCAAACAGTAGTTTTATTGTAAGGCAAAAGAATATTTATTCCTATTAACCCTATTTGTACCGAGGGGGGAGCAAATTTGCCGCCCATCTTAGTTATTTTAATACAGCTCCTAAACTACAACAAAGTTTTACTTTGATGCACCCTGACTTCGAATCAAATTTAATAACGCATATTTTCAGAAAGTTTGGGGTCAGCTAGAAAACCGGAAGTGACGTCATTTTTGCGTTTGTCAGAGGCACCTAAGGAGTTTCATACTTTTTTTAGCACAATGCATGCTTATCAGTGCGCTTATTCTATTTATTGTGTTGCGTATTATCGATGCTAGTCTTCAGCTGGAATAAAATATTTTACTTACTGATAAATGTAATGCATCATCACTACGTCATTGATGACGTCATAATTCAAAATCTTTGTTTTTTCTGCTGTTTCTCGAAATAAACTGCTTTTGCATAAAAAAATGTTCTTTTTCATCAGCTGCTGAATGATATGATAAAAATAATACTGCAGTATTTTAAAATTTTGTGAATTATAGTATATCTCAGTAACATTAAAATTACCAAAAATAATCAACACAATATATTAAAGATAAAGTTATCATGAATGTGACGTTATCATGCATGATGACGTCATCACGCATGTGACATTTTAACAGACAGTTTTTAGATATATAGGGTTAGTATCCCTCTGCACAAATAGAGAATAAAAATAGCCCGGTAGATATAGGGTTACTATTCTAAAATCTCCCTTTTTACCTTCCCTCTCTAATTTAATAATTTTCTGATAGGTGGATTTTGGTAGAATTTTTGTATGTTTTTCTCCACACCCACTTACACCAAAAGCCGTTGAGTAACTATTTCTGGCAAATTTTTCCAGTTTTGACAGTAGTTTTATCTTACTATATATCACGTTCTTGTCTAATGCATTGTTCAGCAAAAAAAAATTCACTCCAAAACATTGCAGGTACATCCTTTCAGGACAACAGCAAAGTCTAAAAAGTGAGCACGCCCTTGCAACTTCAGTTCTGCATTTTGCAAAAACAAAAACTCGGGCAAGAAAGATCGCATTATCGCAACTTCTAAGTCAGAGCGAGTTAAAAAAATGCTGCAGCTGCACTTTGATGAAAGAAATTTTGCGTTAACACAAAGGGCTTGAGTTCAAACAACGCAGAGTTACTATAAAACCAGTCAAAAGCTTTCAGCTTTTACACTTCGACAATTGCAGTCATTTTGGGAACTTCTTTTATGCTGAAAGTTCAAAATTTGCTTGCCCATAATAACCTAAAATGAACATTCTTTCAAACCGTTAAATTTTGTGTTTTTCAACAAATGTGTTTGGAAAGGAGGATCAGCCAAAATGCAATTGCGATTGAGGCTGGCGATTTTTTTTTAGTTTGCTACTTTGCTTTTACAAACAGTCTAGAACTAAAATAAGCAAGCAATAAAGAACAAAAAAATCCAATTATGTTCGATTCAGGATAAGTAAGCATTTATTCGTATAAAAAGTCATTAAAAGTCAGTGTTTGCAGCAAAATCTTTATTTTAATAGATTAATGTTTTGGACGTTTAATTTTTTTTAGTGAAAGGCTTTATATTCTAGCGACGTCACGTATCGCTCCCAAACTTCCTAACAAGTCGCTCTTTTCTTCACAACGGCGTGATACATTGCGTCCAAATTTTATCAGCTTTCCAACATCCGCTCGCTTTTGAGATTTTTGGGAAAGATACTTTACAATTATTTTTTTTATTGAAGCCAAGCAGTCTATCCGTTGTGGTGGCCCAACGTGACAAAACACTTGCAAACGAACCCAAAAATCGTGCTCTGCGTTGCTGTGGTTTGACTGGCATAGAGTGTCTGGTTCACAAAAACAAAACAAAATTTTCAATTTTTTTAATTGATGCAAACAGTGTTTTTGTGTTTTATATCATTATGGTTTTAGAAGTGTATCATATTCATTGTGAGAAATTTATGTAACAGATCCCAGCAGGTCTCTATCCGTGATACATTTTTGCAACTTTAAATCAACAACGCCAGGGGTCTCGTAGGGGTCTACTTTAGGCCCTCTTCTCTTCCTGATTTACGTAAATGACTTTTTCCTTAACAGGAAATGCGAGTTACTTATGTACGCACACGATATGACAAATTGTTCCGGGGATAAGCAGGGCTGAAATGATCGAAATCGTAAAAAAAGAATTGAAAATTGTTTCTAGTTGGTTGACAAAACATAGATTGGTTTTCAAGACTAGTAAATGAAGTATATGATTTTCTCGACAAAACCTCATAAAGTACATAATGTACATCTGGACAAAACCTTACGAAGTGCACTGCTGTGAATTCCTGAGAGCAGCTGACAACATTCGTCCCCCCTTTGGTTAAAAAATCAACTCGCCGGCAATTTATTTTATTTACTGGGACCAAACATTGGAATGAAATTCCTCCAGATATTTAAAACTGCCCAAGCTTACGTAGCTTCAAAATCAATTTGAAAAAATATGTTACTGAACATTACAAAGAATCATAGTTTGGATCTGGTTCACAGTGAAGCATACTTTGACTGATTGGATTCTTATTAGTCTGCATGCCATTATCATGACTGGCTGGCTAATTCAAATTTTTTTAAATTGATCAAACTTGTGTGATTTTCTTGTTTGTTTTATTTATTTCTGTGTCATTGTTCTTGCAGGTTTCATGTATCGCCCCTTCCCTTGGAGGTAATTATAAGTCATCACTTTGACTTCTCATGAAACCTGTGGCGATTAGTACTGTATATGAGCATTTGTAATCCCTATTTTATGTTTTTGTTTGCCAAATAAATTAACTGAAGTGAACTGTATGTATCATACAAGCAGAAAACTGTATTGGCCTGAACCTTGTCTGTTTGTAGCAGACAAATTGATGGAAAGTGGACCCAAAATGCAAATTGGAGGAGCAAAAACTCAGAATTTAGAGGGAAATATTCAAATTGAAGGAGTAGTGGCACAAAATGTTGATGGACAAGCGCAAGTTATTGGCAAACAGCTAAGTAAGTTTAAATTTTAAGTGCCAATTAGTAGCTATCATTTGCCTTGGAAATAAATAATTTGGAAGCGTTGTGATGTGAGAATGTTTGATATTTTAAATTGAGATTTTGCATTCACACTCAAATCAGTAATTCACAACAAAATTAGTTTTGATTTGAGCGAGTTTGGAAAAAGTTTTGAGTGATTTTGTTATCTGCACTATTTCAAGCATTGTGCAACTAGATTATGCATATTACCAATGGCTTAAAAGTTGTTGCCTTGTTATGGACGAATCACGTTGTAAGCTGCTTGACTAAAATGAGAACCGAAAGGTCAATATTAGGAGCTATGCCTGCTGCATGTGTATTTGAGTGTACTTGGAATATTAACTTTATTTTCTGTGAAATGAATCATTAATTTGTGGCAAATAGTAGCCCGAACAGAACTGAATAATTGTAAAGCATCTGCATAAATCTTTTTGCAGTCTCTCGCCAGAAAGACGTTGCCTTTATTTCATACACCACATTTAAAGTTATTAGGCGTGTCTTTTTCTACAAAGATAAAGTCCTTCTTTTCCTTCCATACACTAAATGCATGAAGCTTCTGACAGTTAGTTGGAGAAATGACAAAAAACATTAATCGTACTCAAGTACAGGACACGACTGCTATTTTACATTAGCATCTTGTTGATTTTGCCAATTGCGCAAATTAAATCATACATGAAATAATACCTTATTAGTTTATTGCATTCATTCCTTGACTTCTTTTAACGTGTTTTTCTAGTGTTGTAATTTAACTGTTATTAATACTGTACCCAGAAAGATTTCAAATCTGTTAGAGTTTGACGTTATCCTTTATTAGACAGTGGTCGCGCAGCGAATAGATTAATAGTGTCCATTAAACAGTTATATTCGGTAAACACAAGCCCGCGGTCCGGTATTCGTCAGCAACAAGTTTGTTTCTGAAGCGTTAATTTCTTTGTCTGAATAATTGTCACCTGCGTCCAGGTGCAAAGAAAAAACTCAAAAAAGTTCGTTTTTTTTAAAGTGCATGAACAATCATGGGCTTGTCAAAAAAATATAACAAAAAAATACCTCCCTGTACTAAAAGTCTGGATTTACTTTTGGAGTCAAGGTGACAAATACGCTAGGACATCATAATGACGTAGATCTATCGATCTTTGATATCTGGTTAAGGTCTGGTCGTCAAAAAAAAATTCTTTACTTGAGATCGACTTAATCTGAATTTCTTTTCTTTGCTTGTTATCGATTTTATCTGAGTGCTACGCATTGCACTAAATAACAAACTCAATAAATCGCAAATGTAAACGTACACTGCGTTAAAATACAACCCGGTTTTAGGGGTGCAGGCAAAAGATGGAAACATTAGTAAACAATACAACGTAAGAACATTAAAACAAAAAATGCGTACCAAATGATGTATGTTTTCATAAATTTTTAGTGCTTGTTGGTTTTAAGTAACTCTACCTTCCAAGGGCTATGACCAGGGTTGGAAAAATTACTTGTTTTTGCTTTAATTACAATTACAATTACAACTTAAAATTTTCAATTACAGCTACAATTATTCAAGTTGAAGTAATTGTAATTCAATTGCAATTTCAATTACAATTACAATGAAAAGATTCTCAAAACATTGCGACCAATTCATTTACATACAAAGCCTCGAGCTTTGCTCATGTCAACACTGTGGATTTGTTTTGTGTTTCTATATCAGACCTATCAAAGCCCCAGTTCTCTCTATCCTTGATCTTCCATCAATCTTTGCTTAACTTTAATTTTTGCAGTGCATAACTTTGTTTTAAGCAATTGTCAAGTATGCCATTGAATTCATACCGCTTGCAGCTACTATGGCTTTTGCTAAATCATAGTATCACATCACAAATAATCGTGCAAAAGAAAATAGATTTTAACCATGGCGCTCTTAACAACAGGCCATGTCATCGCGCAAGCGCCAATATTTTGTGGGGGCCTACTCAAAATCAAACATTGCAGAAGTATAATAACATAAATTGCGCGTATTACATAAGCTCAACGGATTTTTCCTAACTGGCGTTGACATAGGCTAAGATATAATAACATAAAACACGCTTACAGTCTGTTTCACCCTTTATCTAGGTTCACTATCTATGCTTGTATTGTAACGAAATTGGCCGGAACATTTTAGGTATAAAATATCAACGCTTAAACAATGAAAAGTCCCAAAAAAAGTATGGTACAAAAGCATAAAATACTACCATTGAAAACCATCACAAAATACACATTACACAGTCAAGCACACGCGCTCGAACGTCCTAACGCGCAAATCCCATGCATAAAACTATAGGCAACCTCACAGTCATAAAATAGATAAATAATAACACTAACACAACGATAAGCATAATATAATACCTGTTGGCAGTTGTATTATATAGGATCTTATATTTGGTCGTAGTTTCCCTCCTTTGGCTTTAATCTTTTCGTAATCTTCAGGCCAATGCAACTCACAAATGACCATGTTTTATTTACTGTTAGGTTGTCATTTGGAATGACTTTAATCCAGTTTTGTTTCTCTTCCTCTTCCCTGGGAAAGCGGTATACTGGTATTTTCTTACTGGCCCCACTTTTACTTCTTTCACTTGCATAATTAGTGCGACATGCAAACACACAACATTTTTTTGGCATAACTGGCTATATCCGGTAGCTCCTAAGGATAGTGTTTAGCTGACTGATTTGTTTATCTGACTGAATTACACCAAAGCTTTCTTATCGGAATTAGTTACCGCCAAACATTCTGTAAATGCAGAAAGTAGAATTAGCTACGTTTTCTGCTTAAACACAGTGTGAAACAAAAATAATCATCTTTGCACCTGCAGCAGTGGAATCATAAATGCTAATTTCAATTTATGTGGAGAATTTAGACATTGATTTTTTTGATTATATCTACAAGATATCCATAAATTCTGGACACATGAGTAAAAATTAGGCACAGGTACAGAAAAACTGAGATAAAAATAAAATATAGGTGTGCGGAGGTTGGAGTGAATTAGGGAGCTTTGGGGAAGTTGGAAGCCCTCCAATCTCTTATATCCTCCCAGGCCCCAATCACTCTCTCCAAACCAGATGCGACCTCTCGTTGTAGTACTCTTATTCATTCGTGATTCCAACCTCCTCTAATGCCCCTCTAGGCTCAGTCCTGCATCCCTAACCACCCATCTCCCAGCAACAACGCATTCAAACTTTGTAGGTTAGCATCTATAGATTAGTCGAAATTATTCAGCATACAGTATAAGGCTAAGGCTTTTTCTACATAAACTTTCTTTAAAAGTTCCCATTAGAAACCAGCAGGTAAAAAAAAATCTTGTTGACTACCCATAACAAAAAAACATGCAACACTTGCACGACTTGTGAATAGGTGAGCAAAGTGAAATCAGAAATAAAATTATTAGGCTAGTAACCAAATTTACGTAATCAGCTATCTCAGTAAATTAGTGAAAGTTAAAATAAGATACCATGATTAATTCCTTTGTTTGCCTGCCAGTAGTCTAATGCTCAAACCTAGTACGCAATATATACTTGCAACAGCTTTCCTTTACAGTTTTGCGTTAAGCTGATTGTCACTTTGATTAGGCTACACTCATTGCTTTGAGTAAAAACTTTAAAAATTTTCTTCAAAATAGGCCTGCATTAAAAGCAACTAGACCTAGCTCCTCTTGGTTCAGTGTTGCGAAGTAAAATTTGGCTACAGTTTTGCTGGGTCGAAGCCTTACAGTTTCTTATATAGTTAAAAAACAAAAATAAAACAACTTAAAACAATCTGTTACTCTGTTCTGCTTACATAATTGGCACCAGGGGCGTATTCTCCATAGGTGCGGAGTGTGCGGCGTATTAGCTGCAACCTCCGAAATACGCTGAAAATTATATTAATTTTATAGACTTTCTTGAGTTTCTTCCTCAGAGTCTGTTCCTTAGCCTAGCACTAGCCTTGACAACTCTTTCTATTGTGGTTAGCCTAATGCTACCAAATTTAGTGTTGCAACCTCCGAAATACGCTGAAAATTATATTAATTTTATAGACTTTCTTGAGTTTCTTCCTCAGAGTCTGTTCCTTAGCCTAGCACTAGCCTTGACAACTCTTTCTATTGTGGTTAGCCTAATGCTACCAAATTTAGTGTTGCAACCTCCGAAATACGCTGAAAATTATATTAATTTTATAGACTTTCTTGAGTTTCTTCCTCAGAGTCTGTTCCTTAGCCTAGCACTAGCCTTGACAACTCTTTCTATTGTGGTTAGCCTAATGCTACCAAATTTAGTGCTGCAACCTCCAAAATACGCTGAAAATTATATTAATTTTATAGACTTTCTTGAGTTTCTTCCTCAGAGTCTGTTCCTTAGCCTAGCACTAGCCTTGACAACTCTTTCTATTGTGGTTAGCCTAATGCTACCAAATTTAGTGTTGCAACCTCCGAAATACGCTGAAAATTATATCAATTTAAATTTTACTTTCTTAATTCTAATCATGACTAAAGCATTAATTTGCTGCTTTTTCCGTTAGCCTACACCGCTTCTCACTGACAGACTTCAGCAGACTGCAGACACAACGATACCGTTTTCACAGCAGATTGGCCCCCACAAAATATTGGCGCTGGCGCGATGACATGGCCTGTTGTTAAGAGCGCCATGATTTTAACACAATTAATAATTGTGTTAAAATCATGGCGCTCTTAACAAACAGGCACTTGAATTTGTGTTTTACAATCAATAATTGTAAAACACTTGAATTTGTGTACGTTACAACTTCAAGTTACTACTACCATTTAACACTATTTTAACTTTCACCAATAATACCACATATTTAGCATGATCAAACAAAATAGAACCATTAGCGTCGCTTTAATATGCACACGACGGCAAACAAGCAAAAAAGCACACAAAATCTTAATATCATAAAATAGCATTGAAGTTACAATCATAGGCGTAGCCAGTGGTGGGCCCCCCGTCCCCCCCAATCGAAATGCCATCAATGATAAAAATGTGACAAAAAGTCTTGTTTCTTCATTTTCAGCTTCTTTTAGCATCTCCGCGTACAACAGTAATTAACAATAATATTGACAACCAGGAGGCCCGGGCCCCACCAATTCGATTTCGCCAACTAATTGAAATGCATAACCCAGACAAAATTAAGGGGTTTTGTCCTAAAACCTGCTACCTCAGGCCCTCATCTAATCTTTTTATCAACGTAATGCAATAACCAGGGCCGGATTTACCGTATGACTAAGTCCCAGAGCCCCACGCTCCGATAGTAAGACTTTTTTGGTCTTAACCTATACTTGGCTGGAAGATGCTGCAAAAATCCCAAAGTACCAGGGGCCCCGCGCAATGTAAATCCGGCCCGGGAATAACATGGTTATTGGTAAGTAAGCTTAACCATCTAATGTACCATTTTTCAATAATTTATCTCCACCTCGCTAGTTTTTACGCAGAAATAATTTAAAAAAATTAGCTAGGGGAAATGCTCATTGAACAAAATATTGAATTTGAATTGAGGGGTCCTGGGCCTCCTGGCCGTACATGGACTCCTATAACTGGCTAATTTCATTACAAAACAAACATCTCTAAGAAAAATTTTCGATTGGATCATTATTTACTGCTAAAATATTGCAGGAGGCAATTTTCCTTACTTCCCCAATCTCGGCCAAATAAATCATTTACAATTAAAATTCAACAACAAATTGCAAGATATTAACGTGTTTGGACTTAAATTGCAAGTAAAAGGAGGATTGAACAATTTAATTTTTTCGATTGGATTTCAAACGCTAAAAATATAGTTCTTTAAAATGGGTCTGAACACATGCGAAATGTGATCCAATGGCATTAAAATAGCTTTTATTTCAAAAACTTACAAAAAAATCGCCCAGCGGCTAAAGGCTTGGCTCCCAGAACCCAAAGCAGCCGGTGGCTGGGGGGGGCGCCCCCAGACCCCCGATTGTGATACGTTTGAGGTACATTAGCTTACTCAACGCGTCACCCAAGTTAGACATTTGCACTTTTTAAGTAGGCTTATTAGTTTAGCTCTACCTTCAGCAAAATTCTAGTTAATTGCCAACAACAAGTCACGGCTTTAGATCTTCTATTCTATGATATCATTGCCCCACAAAAAGGTCCTCTTTTGAAAATACCTGATGACGTCATTGCAGTGTGGTTTGTGGTTTGGCCCAACCCTAATCAAAAACCCTGGCTACGCTTATGGTGATAATGTTTGCTTACCACCGGTTACAGTCACATCTGACGTCATGGCCAATTTTATGTTAGGCTATTTGTTGTCTTAGAGTTAGTGCTAATAATGAACAGAGTAGGTGCTAAATTTAGGTTATGAATATGATAAACCCTATCCCTAAAACTTACTCTAACTATCCCTAACCTACTTTGATGTTCGATTTGTGACGTCAGATGTGATTGCAACCGGTAGAAAATATCGATATCAATTTGCAGTTGGAGGAAAATTGATATTGTTCAAATGCATTTTGTTATTATTGATCTTAGTGAATAATAGAGTAATTGTAATTGAATATAGGCAGAAAATTTTTCAATTACAATTACAATTACTATTATCGACTTTTGAAAATATTCAATTACAATTACAATTACAACAAAATCTTGTAATTAATTACAATTATGTCAATTACAGTTATAATTTTTCCAAGCCTGGCTATGACTATTTACAAAAGTTTTCACCCGAACAATAGAAGGGACGGCAAAATGCTTACTATCTAACTTTTAAACCAAAAATCCATGACATCACCAATTTTAGAATGCGCATTGATGTTTACCAAAATTCAAAACCTAGGTTTCGAGTTGATGTCGTTGTTACAATGAAGTCATAGTAAAGTGGTAACATTGCTGTGATTTTTTGACTTTAAAACGAAAACATCTTAGAAATGATTGATTGTAACAAGTTAAAGTTTGGTCAAGTTTTGTTACTATTCTTTACGCTTTGCACTTAATCCTAGTTTGATGCTTCTCCCTCCTTTAGCATAGTAGTTGAAATTTTTTAAATTGTTTAGTCAGCATTGCTTCATAGATGTTCTAATTTTTAGAATAGTGATGCTATCAAAATGGCTAGGATTGTATAAGAATACATGAAAGCATTTTTTCTACAAGGCTGTTAATTTTCAACAGGCCAACTTAAAAATTTGATACAATAACACTTCCACGTCGATTCAATAATCGATCCTAACTTAGTCCAGGGCTTCATTTTGGACAGAAAAATGAAATCGTCAGCCCAGCGTGTCGTAACAGGCAATCAGTAGATACTTGATTGAAGGGGTGCTTATAGTTTGAATGAAGTGAAAATGAGCTCTGTTCTCTCCCTGTGTCTTTAATCCAATCAGCGTTCTCTGGTGTTCAATAATTTTTAATAAAGTTTTCAGCAAAAAAGCATTATTATTGCCTGCTACATATGTTACCTGATAAAATTTATTTCAATTAATTCTCATTTAAGACTCTAAGCACAGTATTGTACCGGTAGTTGAAATTTGGTAAGTAAAATATCCGCCTAGGTGATGATGGAAATACCTACTTTGCGAGTTGTGCGAAAATGGCAACTTTTCTTTCCTGGGTTGTTGAGCCAAGCTGGGGTTCTGTGATATAGTATTTCTGTTACACCATTCTCTCATCCACAGAAAAATTCCAGGCAGCTCCAACCAATAAATTGCTTTTACCACTAAACAAATGGATTTTTGAAAAGGACGGTATCCCTACAGCAGAGCGATTTTAAGAAAGGCTTTTGTGAGAAAATATTACCCAATTCATGCAAGAATTAATCTGAAGCAAAAATACTGTGATTAAAGAATAAATTTAATCGGGTTCAACTTACGTATTTTTGTTTCAGATCACAGCGTCAATGTAACGGGTGCAAATACTGTCAACGTGATTATGCCTCCTGGCAATCAGCCACTCAACACGTCCCATGACAACCCACCAAGTACTTCGCCTCTTGGTGATCAGCCAAGTAAGTTGAAATAGTTTTTCAGTTTTAAAAGATGTATAAGTGCAGTGCATATTATTATTTTATTTTATTGTAGTTTGTTATTAAAAAACCAGAGACTCATTCATATATATGTGAGGTCATTTTTGGAAAAATTAAACAAATAAATTAACTAAATAGATTGATAAAGAATCGACAATTTGAAAGTGAAAATCAATAAAACGCACATAAAAATAATGTAATTAGAAGTTTGTTAATTTTGCTCAAATATTTGTTCTGTTAAAATGTCAAGTTTGGTTTCAATATAATTCTACTATATTTTATAAGTGCAGTTAAGACATTTTCATTTTCAAAATGGTATCCAAAAAAGTTTGATAATTTTTTAGAATTTTTGAAAAGTTTTTTTTTTTTGGAGCATAACGGTCAGAGTCTTAGTTTGATTTAAGAACAAAAATCCTGCCAGAATGGAATTAAGCATAGCAATTTATTACACTCGTTTCGCTTTGACGTAAAGCATGATCAGTAGAATGAATTACACAATTTACAGCACGAATGTATATGCAGTATGATAGTCACCTATTGAGAACAAGTGATCACAGTTTGGCTTAAACTTGTCATATTATCGAACCAAAGAAAGAATGACATGTAATGGTTAAACATGCACGACAACACAACAGATATGGCGACGTCAATTTAATACAATTAAGCGTTGAAACGATACAGTGCAATTTTCATTTTGGCCACAAAGTCATAAGAGATCGCAATTTTTTTTTCCTTTTTTGATGACACTTAGGATTACACCTGAGGAAATCACACCTATAACGTAAATAAAATCAATCAAAACCTTTTCAGTTATGTTAGTTTTGCTTTCTATAGACTGCAAGAGGCCGAATTCTCCACCCGTCATTACTGTATTAGATATTTTTAAGTTTCAAGTTTGTCATAAAACTGCACAGGTCATAAAACAACATTACCGGTATATTTAAACTGAATGAAAATCCAAAGTAAATAATTACAGATAGAGCAGCGAAAGAGGAGCTTACGGGTGGGGACCGTGTGGCCTTCAAGTCAGCAGTCATTTCTGTTTATCTTAAAAAAGATTACGTTATTCTAAATTAGTCGAGTGCTGGTGGAAAAAAGAAAAGAAATATCAGGCAACAAAGAATCCAAGGTGCTAATGTTAGCTATAACATGAATCAACCAGCGTAATAAGGTAGGGCATCCTGCTTCAAGCTATAGCTACAGAAACCACAACGCAAGGCACATCTACAGCTGTACAGTAAATAAAAAACGATTAAATAAGTTATACATTTGGATGACGGAGCGCAGAACGACAGATCATTACTATTTAAAAATGAATCTTGGAGCTCGCTCATTGGGATGAAACCTTTTGTTTGAAGGAACTTTTTCCAATGTATTGTTTTTATTTAACCCTAAAGAGCCTGGAGGGGAGGTGGGGGCCGAAAGTGCCCGCGACCTCTACAATTGCATGCAGTTTTTCAACAACTTGTCCTATTGACTTCCTATTCTATGACTTTGTCCAAAATTAATTTTTCTTACAACCAATCTAATTTTCAAATTGTTTGAAGGTCAAAAACTGCATTTATTTAATGATATTCTGAAAGTTATCAGAAAATTTTTTTACTTGTACATATTTTGTTTGCATAGTGTGTTTGCAAATCTTCTTAATACTAGACATATTTAGACAGAGCAGTCGTGGCAAGCGTTGTGTCAACAAACAAAACTCTACAAGTAACAGCATCTTCTAAAAGTAAATAAAAACTTCTAACCTAGTTTGAATCTTTTTTCACAAAGCCATATATAACAAAAGCATAAACAAAAACTGCAAGAAAATTTGAATTTTTTTTGGATACGTACGCATAAAACCGTATTTTTCAAGTAAATTTTGGTAAAACCTGGTTCGCATTTTTTAAAATGTCCATGGTGAATCGGAAGGAACTTCATCTCAGTTTGATTTGTCCAGCAGCATGGCTTTGTATCGTTCCCAGGGAGAAGTAAGAAAACGGTGTGAACATTGTAAGAAAGAAATCAGTGGACTCGGAGCTAAGCAAGCTAAAGACAAGCTGTTAAAAATTCTTAGCCAATGCCAAAACTATGGCAAAGCCGTATGTCATTGCCATTCAATGCGTTACTGCTTAGATTGCCGATAATAACGTTACAGAGAGTATACCGGCTTAGCAGAGCTTGCCTTTTGGTCACTGCATGTTTTGTTTTTTTTAAGCATAACAGTTATAAGCATACGGAGGCCGGATTTTAGAAAATGAATCCCCAACTATTCCTACATAATGCTAAGAAGCTGCAAATGAAATAACCAGCCCTTGTGTAACAAAAATAAAAAATCATAATTTTACCCAATACAAAAATTTATCGGTCTATCAATTCATTGAGCCACGGCTGTTATTAGTACTTTGCAAAGATATGATGCTACAAACTTTGCGATTTTCTCAGGAGTTTTAAAATTTTAGGGTGCCAACATAAGCTTTTGTTAAGCGTAACTAGAACTTCAAATTTGAAAATCGCTAAACATACCTGAGTATGATCTCCCAATATTTATATGCTTATAAAAATCATGTATCTTATTTCCTGCTGCTACATACAGTGCTGTGCTTTTGCATAAGATGCTTTTTGCACTGCGGTGATGAGACCAACGCCACTAATTTGTGTATAAAGAGTTTTGTTTCTTTTATTGCAGTATCCAGGAAAATAAAATTCTGAAGCTGCGTAGGTGCATATTATTGTCTGTCTACTGTCTACCACCCTAACCCAGATTATCGCTACACCGTAGCCTACCCAGATAGCAATTTTATCTGGCTCACATCCGGGCCAGACCAGGCATCATGTGTTTCGAGCAACCGGGGCCAGACCTGGCACCACTCAGCCAGATCTGTGCCTGGCCGAAGCCAGGTCGGGCGTGCTAAACGGGCCCTGATCTGGCATTAACATCTGGCCCTGACCGGGCAAGAGCCCACTTGTTGTTTGAGACAGATCAAATCCAGATCTGGACCCAACGTAAAAATTTGTGACCAGCTCTGGTCCAGATCAACGCCAGTTATGGCATTCCACCTTAAAATCCAATACAGCTGGTTTTCAACATCTGGTCCTGATCGGGCGTTAGAGCACTTGTTACTCGTGCCAGGTCAGATCCAGATCTGGCCCAGATAATAAACGTCAATGATCTGCGGCATTTTGACCGCTAAATTACGACAGCGATTAGCTTTCGAATCATATGTTTATTTCACAATACACAAGGCGATCACACAAACATTAGCAAAACACGTGGGAAAGTAACAGTTGTCAAACTTGAATTTTAACAACCAAGTAGGACTCGAAACATTTTACTGATTTGCAATTGCGTCGAATTTAAAATTGCGTTAAAACGACTTTAGCACAAAATCAAGAGTTGTCGTTTAGATCTTAAATTAAAAATGATGCAAAAATTTCCATCAGAAAACGTAACCATGACAGATATACTAGGGTATTAATTTTTTTCTGTACTGTCAGTGTCATCCCTGGCAATTGCATGAGATTCGGAACGTCTTTTCCTTCTGCTGTTACGATCTTTTGACCCGTCCAACCAATTCGTCACTGTACTACGATAATCTCGTTCGCTGGCATCAGAATAAGATCGACGGAGAGCAGCTAAACAAGAATATAGCATGAGAAACTTAACACTAGAACAGAATGTTTTAATATAGCAGATATCTAGCATAAATTGAGGAAGTGCGCATACAGCACAATACTTCAAGATATCTTGATTGTTTACTGTGCACTAAACAATGAAATTGTGATTAATTTGCCAAGTTAAAAGCACAATTTTACGCGATAGCACCGACTTTCGAGTACAGATACATAAAAATCAGAAACCGGAGCAGCAGCAAAACGATACTCATTCAGCTGTATTTGAATAACTTCTATAAGAGTAAGAACAACAAAAAATTTGTTGCACATATCAACGAACTCTCTTACACATCGACTTGAGCTAACTATTTGCCAGCAAACTCAGTTAATGACCATCCACTTAATTGTGTAGATCAAGGGTCGGCAACCTCCGGATTCGGCCCGCCAAGCACTTTCACTCAGCCTGTGCAATTTTATGCTTACATGGCCCAAGACCTTTTTAATGATTAAAATTTACCAACAACCCCGCCGAACTGCTGTTTCCTTTCAAAGCAGGACATCCTGACGTGACCGACCTGACGCGAGACTTTTCACCCGGGAATTCTGACGCCATGGACATCCTGACATTAGGGTTAGAGTTAGGGCCTTTGGATGTCCCTGGCCTCAAGAATACCGGAGTGAATTTTCTCGCATCAGGTCGGTCGCGTCAGGATGTCGCGGACCCGTTTCCTTTGGTCACCGCCATTGAATCAGCTGTAAAGTGACTAATTTTCGGCCAAGGACCTTTCTTTTTTTGGCATCGCCATTAAATCGGCTGTAAAATGCTTAATCCTTTTTTTGGATCTATTGAAATGGTGATGGACCACTGAAACCTTACTGGGTTTAAATGTGGCCCAAGAGACAAAAACGTTGCCGACTCTGGTGTAGATAAATAACATTTGGCTAGATGCTAAAGATTGAGGAAAAGTCGATTCAACTGATAACTCTAGTAGCCACACACACACTTTTTTGGGCCTTCCTTATCTTTCCATTACTTTACCAAGGAAATAAAAATTAATGCGTCTTACCAAACATGACTTTGTACAGTCGCAGCTGCAGGAACGCCTTCTTAGCCTGGGCTCATTTGCCACTTAAGTTGCATTTTAATTGTAATTGTTGTAATTGTAATTGTAATTACATTTTATTCACCAAGTTGCCTTGGCCAGGAGACAGCGAAAGGACCTTTCGGTCTTCGAGTCAAGCTGCCACCTGCCCACCTGTCTACCACACACGGCGGAGGCCAGGACAAGTCCACAGCAAAGGACAAGTCCACAGCAAAGGTCTCTTCCAACATTTTTTTTACAGTCTCTGCTGGAGATCTGCCATTAAAGGCAGTTAAATGCTCAACCTAAACAGAAGTGCATTCATTAAAATATTAGCAAGACAAGTTATATATTCGTTCTGTCTGGTAAAATACAAAAAAAAAAATCGTTAAGGTTCTAAATACAGGGTGTCCATAAAGTCCGTGTGCACTTTAAAAAAATTATAACTTTAATTGTATTTGCAATAGAAATAATTTTGTAAAAAGGATTTGAAAGAAGAAAATCGATATTTTTTAAGGTTTTATTGAAATTTTATTTAAGTTTCCACATGTCCTCCATCATTTCCAATACAAAGAGTAACACGATTTTGCAGTTCACTAAAAACATTTCCCAACTGATTTGTAGTAATGCCTGCAATCACATTAGTTATTTTAGCTGTCAAATAACTAGGTTTGGTTGCATACACAATTGTTTTCACATCTCCACATAAAAAAAACCCTTATGGAGTCAAATCTGGCGAACGTGGAGGCTAACAAAATGGTCCTCTCCTTCCAGTCCATCTGTTTGGAAATTCCTGATTAAGAAACTGTCTAACACGCAGAATTTGCTTATCTAAGAATTGTTACAAATTTTGTAGTGAAGAATTATTCAACAGCTGTACTTAAAACTAGATACATAAAACTTTCTAAACATTTTTACAGATTATTTCTATCACAAATAAAAATAAAGTTATAAATTTTTTAAAGTGCACACGAACTTTATGGACACCCTTATTTAAAAAGCTTAAATAAATTTCATCCAATACCGCAATGCTAAACTTTAAATGTTCGCATGGGAAACTCGTTTAAAAATCCAGACGACATGATATCCGAATGTTTTTTGTCGCGCAACAATTTTTTGAAATTTTTCTGTCTCGTTTTAATTTCTTCCAATGTATTGAAAATTCGTTCTAAAATGTTTTACTTGTGATAATGCAATGAACAAAAAAACTATAGTTAAATGGACTTTTGGATAAATAATTATATACAGGGTGCCTTCAGGCAGTATTTAAATGACAAGCTGAAAACTCAAAACATCCAAAGTTAAAAAAGTTGGAGGATGACTATTGATTGCCAGTATGCTTTAAAGTCGCACAAACTTTTTTTAGTCTATATTGTTGATGTGAGCTCCATTTTTGTAAAGCATGCTTTTTCATGATTGCAGAAATTTTGTCATTGTTTCTAATGTCTCGACGAGATGAATTCCGCAGCGAAAACTGCCCCATTTATTTGACATCAGTATGTTGGCATAGACGTTCCCCTTTGCTGCTCTGGAAACCACAAATCAAGTGGATTCAAGTCAAGACTCTCAGGGGCCAATCATAAAATTTGTGATAAAGATTTTTTTTGCAAGAGCTTCCAGGCATGACTTAACAAATCTGCAGTCTGCTGGGACCTTACACTCTAAAAAAAAAAAAATGAGTGAATTACGAGTGAAAAAATCATCCAGTATTTCAAAGATTCATTTTCATACTAAATCTTTTTAATGATTCACTAAAACGATTCTTTTGAAAGGTTCACCTCACTAAGTCTTTTGAAAGAATCTAATTAACAAATCTTTAGAAAGATTTGAATGTATGCTAAGATGAATCTTTTTAAAGATTCAGGCGCGACTCTTGGTCGAGCGGTAATTGCGCTCAGCTGTGGTACTGTACCTCGAGCTGGCCAAATCTAACATTTACTCGAACGATATTGCAAACGGCTACAACCTCGTTTCGTCATTTCTTTACGCAACAGTAGGGTCTTCCTCACACATTGACGCATTGATGATTTTCTTTTAAGCATCACGCGTTGACGTATGCTTAAAAGAAAATCATCATTTGCAATCACAAGCACAACGGTTAAAATTTCGGCGATAAAAAGTTGTACAAAAACGAAGGCAAATGAGCGTTTCCGTGCAAAACGTGAAATAAAGCATCTTCAATATGCTAGACGAGACAACAAACAACAATCTTGCATGTTGTTTCACGAAATTTATTGATAATTTTCATTAGGCATACAGGCAGTGTCACAATCCTAACTTACTAATAATGGTATCCTCCTGCAGCTACTTGCAAGACACCTGCGATGAAGCTACCACAACGAACTTGTAAACGTTTAGCACTACAGCGTTGCTTTGACACCTTGCAATAAAATTCCACTTGGCGCTTTTTCAAAATTACCAATCAGTGATACTGCAATAATCGCAATGTGCTTTTTCCGATGATGCAATAACGTAACCATTCAGCTGGAAACTGAACTTTGACCTTCATCATAACAATCAGTTTTGTCTATTCAACAACAATGCCTTAAAGATTTTCCAGATAGTACATGGTTGCAGTCCAAATCGCACGTTAAAAAAATTCGTAAATTTTGACTTTTGATATCCTGGGAAACTTAAATCAATTTTGGAGGAGTGCACGCACCCTCTGGTTTTATAACTCAAAAACCAAAGCATATAGGAACAAGATGTTGGTGTCGAATGGTTCATAAAACCCCGTTTTTTTTCTCTAGTCTTTTATATATCAATAATGTATAACTGCAACAGAAAATGAGTCATTTTTTAAAAATCGAAACAACCATCTTCTTCATCGTTGGCTTTCGAGCACGACAGTTAATGATTATTTCAATTTTTTAAAAATAACTCGTGTTCTGTTGCAGTTTTTTCTCATTAATGTATCAAAAACAGATTGGAAACCGGGTCTTCCGTATCGTTTGACACCAATATCTTGCATGCCTTGCGGTTTTGAATTATGAAAACTTGGGGTATGCCAACTCTCCTCCCCAGGGTTGAAACATCAATATTTACAAATTTTTGCACTGGTTTTCTATGCCAAATTTTCTTCTGTACACTACATAGACGCATGTGCTGTGCATTCATAACAGTAAGAAAGTGACTATTTCACCGAAAAATTTTATCTAATTTTTTAATAATTCAAACCCACATCTAACCCAAACTCAAATTCTTACTCTTAAACGAACCCCAACCCTAACTCAAATCCTCATCTTAAACCCTTAAAAAAGCAAATGAAAAAAGCGCGGATAAGTATTTCTCATTTTGGTTTTATTCTCTTTAACTTGAAAATTTCCGGTGAAATAGTCACTACCTAACAGTTAACACCCTAAGAAGCAGTCACGGCTGCGGACTTCCCAATTTTATCAAAATGCTTCATGGTTAAAAAAAATTGTGAAGCTGCCTTAGCGATATCAATTAGAATTCCACATAACAACGAAGAACGAATTACGAAACCAGAAAAGCACTACTTATGGGCTGATATCCAGCGACGCCAATAGTATTCGCATTGAGCATTTGGGCTTCTTGCCCCTAGTGAGCACTTCCGAAAATTGTAAAACGAGATCAACTGCGTAAAGTACGAAATTTCGAAAATCCAATGCGCACAAAACATTATGTCCAACGCATATATGGCATCACTGCCCACGGGAACGGCATGACAGTCCGATATCAAAAAATATTTGTCAGGATTTAGCTGCCTCCCAGTCGCAACAAGATGTGGCTGATTCCTGCCACATTATTTGTTGAACGCATACTCTTCAACACTTTCTCCTTCCTACAACAACAACAAAAAAAGATGTAAGAGCAACTGTGATAACAGATTAGTAGTAAAGCGACCATAATTGAGCATGTGACAATTCAAAGATGATGAGTCAGAATCGACTTTCTGCCAAAGCAACACTGCATATGCCAGAAAAAGCAACCGGGTGTTTCGAAAACTTTGTCATTTTTCTGATCTTATGCCGCCATTCAGTCAATTTGTGCTTAAAAATTTCACTTTAGCTAGAACAATTGCTTCAACTCTACTGATAAAAGCACTAATGCGCTATGGCAATTTGATGTAAAGAATATCAGTAACTAAGAAAAAAAACTTACTCTTCTGAAAAAAAACACAGCATATGCTTTTGATGCTTCCTTTTTGCTCTCGTTGATAGCAGGCAGCAAACGTTCCCAGCATTTGATGATTTTCAAATTGTCTGAAAAATATTCTCAATTTGTACATTGGTGCATATGTCACATCTATATTATAGAAGCAAAGAAATAAAAAGTTGGTTACTAGATAACAAATTTTAAGTGCAGGTGCTCTCCACTAGGAACATAGAGCTATAGTTAACCTTATAAAACAAGGTCACTGATCCACCTTCTTAGGGTATTTGATTGTTGTGTGAAAACTGAACAGCTAACAAACGAAACACAGCCTGATTGCCATTACAAAGAATGGTTGCATCTACTTTGTCCTAAATTACAGCATCAATTATAAACAAACAGAGCAGTTTTTCAAGCAAAAACATTAAACACGTCTAGTCACTGATGTATTAATAAAGGCAGCAATAGCAGAGGAATCAAATCAAGCAAGCCTTCGAAATAATATCAATAGAATATAACACAAATCTTAAGCGGCAGAACACAATAGAAAAGCAAAATAATCCGACTCTCATCTTACCATCAACATATTTCATTTGAAAGCTAAACGATTGTCCAAGATCCCAAATC
Organism: Trididemnum nubilum; assembly: GCA_963965965.1. NCBI lineage: Eukaryota > Metazoa > Chordata > Ascidiacea > Aplousobranchia > Didemnidae > Trididemnum > Trididemnum nubilum. The sequence continues at coordinate 84,619 of CAWYPQ010000654.1, read as the reverse complement.
TTTGCAATAAACGGCTTTAAAACTTCACCTATACCTTGGAATTGCGGATACAGCATCTTCATTTCTTGTTCCATCTAAAAACAAAAAGAGAAAACTTCAATAGAAATTACCTAAAGCGTGTTTGGTTTATGGCTGGGTGTACGATACATCCATGAGTAATTGATTTGACGAGACAGTGACTACCATAGCATTACTAGTAATGTCGATTGCTGTTCTTCAGGTAAATATTGACTACGAGTTTTCCACGCTTTTTATCGCATAAAAAACCTTAAAAACTGTCAACGTTTCGTGTAACACTACGGCTACACTTCATTTGGACGAATAACATGACATGGGCATTTGGGCAAACAAACTTCAACAGAGCGAGAAGAGAAAAACGCACCTCAGTACGAAAAAAGCACTTGGTTTAACTTGCAATAAAAAGCATGGTAAACTCTTGGCCAAGATTTACCAATAGAGCAGCAATCGACATTATGATATTACTTGGTAGCAACAGAACAAAATAGCATTACTAGTTTATTAATTTTTACGAATTAAACAACTTGTTTGCTGGTAAAGCGTTATGGACCTTAAAATGAAAATGTATTTAATAACATCAAAAACTTTAAAAAATGCACTTAATCAAAAATCAATATTAATTAAACTGGTAAACACATAGCCGTATTTGAAATGTTGAAAACTCTTTTCCATAGATTTTCAAATAGCATTACAAAGTCTAATAAAAACGAAATAAATTAGATTGAAGGGCACGCTAAGATTAAAAACAATATAAAAAATAATATGCTGCATCTTACCACAGCATCCCTTCACCAACATCTGCAAATCGTGGATATCGCTGCAATACTGCTGTTGCAGATGGGCGATCACGATCAATACACTTTCTTTGAAAGCTAAACGTTTGCTCCATAGCAGCAACAATTCGTGGCATATTATGCTGCCATGGCATTGCAGTTTGCATCCACTCAATCTATGAATTTCATAATGTTATGTTTTATGCTTACTTGGTTTATCATACCAAAAAACTGTTTGAATAAACGCCACCAATAACAAATTCACTAAACAACGCTGTTTAACATGGATCATATATGCACAGAGCTTCGCATGAATTCACATAAAAATTTTATTAAAATGGCAACATAAATGAGTCAAGAATCAACTGAGGATGTTCAACTCAATGAACATAATAGAAATGGAGAGATGAGGGAGACTGGGAAGTGTGCTTGCGCTAATCGATTCTCTAGCCACCAAAATACTTGTCAATGCAGGCGGCTTGCAGCCGTAACACCATGGCATTAAGATAAAAAGCAATCACTTCTAAAAACCAAAACACACATACACACGCAATAACTTTGAAAAGATTACCTTATCTTTGATATAATTCAGCTCAGTGACAGAATCTCCATCAAAAGTTGATGAAGTACAGGGCGAATCGTCGGATGTATCGCTACCTCACACTTTAGCTCTTTTCTTGTAGGATTTTTTAGACGGAGTTGAAGTCCTCCTCAATGTTTTAAGTCGAGTTTCTATGTATCCTGATCTAGTTCGTTCATCAAAATAGTGTTCCTAAGTACATATACAAAAACAGTACTTTAATACAATCAAGAGCCTGACAAAAATTACTCTACTGATTCTGGATTGCACAAGTGTATATCATCCATCATCACAGCCGTGCAAGCCCAAAACACCCAAAAAAAACAATAAAAATGTCCAACTTGTAGTACCATAACAATGTCTAAATTGTAAATGAATAAGCGACTTACATGACCTTCACCATACTGGGATGGACCTTTTACAACAAGAAATGTCTTTACATTTTGCCAATTCCAATTTTATATGTGTGAAAGGATAGCTGAAAATATAAGAATGCCATGTAGTAAATTGATAAGCACAATATATAGCAGGGTCCAGGAGTCACAACTGTTATAATGCTCACAGGATGTCTGTAGAAAAAATACAGGGCTGCACTTAATAAAGTAACCATATACACTAACTTGGGCATAGCAAATATTTTAGCTTGCAAAAACTAAAGCACTATGTTACTATTCGTTTGAATCAAAAGTTGTAATAAAAAACTAAAATTTAACTTTTGGAAATTCGTGGCATCAGCTATCCTCAGATTAGGCATTATATTGGTGAAGCAATCACTGACAAAAACCACTAGCAATGGGTGCAACCAAATCAATATATCTAAAAGCACGAAACTCCAGATCGACTAAAACCAGAAATGTTAAAAGCTAGAATATATATATATATATTTCGCTGAAAAGCATCATCAGCATTCTAAGCAAAATCCTTATTCAATAAATATGCATAATTGAATAAAGACTTAGCCTAGAATACTGATGATGCCTTTCAGTAAAATATATATGTATTCTAGCTTTTAACATTCAAGGTTTTAGTCGATCTGGAGTTTCGTGCTTTTAAACATAATAAAAAAATTAAACATTGGAACAAATAGCAAGCTAAAGAGAATGTTACTCATTTCTATTTAGAGATCAAGTCAATTTACATAAGCATTGTAAGTCAACTGCGATGTATTTTTGATGTCACATCCGCGAAATTGATTGTTGGTCAATTGTCACTTTAAATATTAATTTTATACAACACAGCACATAACCTGCCTTAAACAGTTAGCATAGATTGAGAAAAGGAAGAGCATATAGTATCAGTAATACACATAAAAACATCGTTCATAAGGCTGCCCAACTCGTGGCCTGCAGGCCACATTTGGCTGGCGAAGCTGTTTTGTGTGGCCTGCAAGGTCTTTATGCGCAGTTGATTTCCGCAAGCAAAGGCATACTTAGCATTTTCTGGCAAATAAAAAGGTCTAAACCAAAACCTTCTTCCGTTTGGTTTTCTCAAAATCAGTTTGGATTTGTGGCGAAGACCTTCTTCTTTTTTTTTGTCTTTACCTACTTTTTGGGACAGACTCCCATACTACTGACCGAAATCAGCACCGATTTGTAGCAAAGACCTTTATTTTTGTTTTGTTTTTGATCTTCACTTACTTTTTGAGACAGATGCCCTTAATACTAGTTAAAGTGAGCACCGATTTTGTACAACAAACTTGCAATTATTTGGAGTTTAATCTTGAAAAAATGCATGTGGCCCGCAATAACTTTTCTCCCATAAAGGTGGCCTGTACCAGCAAAAGTTTGGGCAGCCCTGGCCATGTCAACACCATAGATGACATCAAACAAATAATGCAAATCTCTATGTATGCAAGTCACCTCAACACGAAGTATGCCCCTTTCTTATTGGGACATTTTAATGCAACTTGACATTGGAACAGCTTGACATGGACAGTTGTAGTTTATTCATCCTTTGCAAATGACTAAAACTTTTATTACAGTGTACAACATTGATTGTAATTGTAATTGTTATTGTAATTTGTTATTGAAGTTATTAAGTATGCTGGTCCTATATATATCTTATCCACTTTAATCCTCTAACATTATCTGTTATCAAAGTACATATTTGCAGCTAATTTGATTCTGAACAAACTTGAATAATTACGATTAGCAAAATATTATGAGCCAAAATCATTAAAATTAGCTGCTTGGTAAATTTTAATTTGCAACTGAGCATAAGCAAAAAAGTAACTTGTCTGCCAAAGCATAACCTATTGGTAACAAATCAAGAAAAAAATTGAAATAAATTACCCCCCATAAATCCTACCCAGACTTTACGTTACTTCGTTAGCACATCATGACATTGCTGACATGATTTTTAAAGTTTTCAACAGCCTACAGTATTATTCTTTAACACAATAACACTGAACAATCGAAGCTAAGAAGCGTAGGCTCACTGATTCAGAAAACCCGTGTCAGCAAAAATATCAGAACATCAAGAATCAGAAAATAACATTTATAACACAGTAACAGCATAAGACAGCATTATGTGAGTTTAAACATCATGTGAGACTACCGGAGGCTGGTGACCGCCGATATTACACATATACATCGAACATTTCTATCTCAACACACTGTGGCCGCACGACGATAAACTTGGCCGCGATTTCATTCCAGAAATCCCGCAAAATAATTCTGTTAACGACTGAAATATTTGCTTTATCGTTATGCACACTAAAACAAATAAATGAATCTTGAATCTTAACGGCAATGTTATTAGTACGTGGTCTGTATCTGAGTCTGAAATTTCGACCATTTTGCGCTGCTCATTTTAAGTTTTGAAATTGCTTGAACTGTAGAAGTACTGTGTGCAACCTAGCATAGTTAACCCTTGCTCTTTTCAGATACTGCTAGTTCTGTTCTGCTCCAAAACATAGCAGCCACACAAGCGTATTGTAATCTGTAGCATTTCCACACTTTACTGGATTATTCAGTCTCCCTCTAACGTGGTCAGGCTCTTGTTATCTACGTGTAACCGTGTAACGGTAACTGCAGGTCGTACGGGTAACTTTAGGTCAAATAAGTCACGTCACTGTGGTCACGTGTCATAAGAAACACTGCGATTGGCTATTCGTGCAAACTATCCCAATGAAAAAAGACTCACTATAATAATAAATCTTTCAAAATTCTCACAAAAACAGTTGTTTCTTTACAAACACTTAAATAAAAAAAAAAGATTTAAACGTCACTTAAATCGCAATGAAACTTTTCAAAGTTTCATGCAAAATGAATCTTTTTTTTTAGAGTGTACTAATTTAATGAATACGAGGCATCCACGACAGCTGACCGCCGCAAATTAACCCTAATGTTGGCACTTGACTTGGTTTGAAATATGGGCGGGCCGCTACCACTAACAGTCAACACTGAGCATAGGCTGTATCGCAATTTTTTAATGTTTTGGGCGCTTGACACAAACCTTTTTGCGCTATCCCTTTTGTTAAAGTCAAGTCACGTCTATCCTTTTTGTTTTATGAATTTCACAAGTCTTCTGAATTTGTTAAAGTCACGCAAGCTATGCGAGGTTTTGCGCTATCCTGCATAAACCAAGCTAGCCCCAACTTTGCTTTTTTTCACTTAATTGAACTTGTTTGTTCACTTAATAAGAGCACCATAAGTTGTAGACCACACTTACTTAAACAACAATACACAAAGCAACTTACCGAATATTGGTTCCAACCCAGAAATAAGATCAGCTGCTGAATTTTGAACTGGAGCATAACTGTAGCGAGTCTAGGTGCAATACAATCTGGAACTAAATACAAATGAAATAAAAACAGAGGTTGCAAGCTCTAGACACAAACATTGTGCGTTTTATGCAAATCCTCAGGGTTTCCTGGCCTTAGTTTATTCTGTGGCCGTCATCAATTAAAAGATATTGTAACAAACACAATAGACAGCCACAGGCTGCAGTTCAAAAGTTGACCTGATAAACTAAGTCCCTAGCATTTCTCCTTTATTCATAAAATCTTGCGCAATGCACATGTGTCCTTTCAAGCCGAGCCAAGTCAACTGAACGTGACAAACTGACCGCGAACCAACGGCTTCGTTGCATTGATTTCGTCACAAAGTGAGGCTTTGGGCAAGGTAGCTCTGGGGATAGTAAAAATATATTTAGAATTGTCCTTCTCAGCCAATCGGCGTTGCTCGCGGTCAGCTTGTTCGCAGTCAGTTTGTCGCGATCAGTTGTCGTGGACCCTTTTCAAGCTAGGATCTACATGAAAATAATCATGCACCTTTTCCTCCACTTTCATAAATAAGATGCACATAATAAATAACAACAGTTATCAGATTTTACAACAGTAAAGCTATACATAACTCTCGAAGTAACTCGATCACAGTCTTTCAACTTTCCAAAGTGCTCAATGGACAATGGGCTAGAGCTAGTTAACAATGCTGGAAGTCCAGTTATAGAGTATCGTACAACCTGATCTATATATTAAGAAACAGCTGAATATTAAGCACACGCTCAATTATAAGAAATTTTTTAAAGTAACTCAGGTGCGTTTTTTCCTCCGAAAAAAAATCTGGGACTAGTTTGAGGCATTTGATGGGACAGAGACAATGTACTATATGTGTAAACTGTCCTAGAGGTAAAGTAAGTTTTTATGCTATTGAGAAAGTTTACGACAGTCTAAAAAATCAGAACTATTTCTCAAAACAATAAAATTGTTTTAAAAATGTTCGTAGCATAACAAATTACATTTTTTTTTACATAAAGCAATTTTTTAACATGATTGTTATAAGCAAATTTAGATATTGAGAACCATTTACATAAACAATGTTGAAAAACTGTAACTTTATGCCGCTGTACAATCTGCTAATCTATAATCTTGATTCGAAATGTTATGTCAATGCAAAGCAATCAACAATACAACTTTTAGTTCAAAATCAAAACATGTAAAACTGTGAAATTGTTAAAGGTGTCATAATCTAAATGTTGGTAATGACAATTGCAGAATATTTAAGTAAATTAAATCTTACAATTTCGACTTTGCCAAATTTCCATCATCGGTTAATTCCAGATTGGAGAGATTTTCCAAATGATCAGTCTTTTCTTGGGCTTTGTTCCAATTATCTGCATGAAGTTAAGACTTTAATTTAAAGATTAAAAATTTTCATTATACTTTAAACCAAACTTTACACCACATCTACAAATTCTACAAAAAGCAACAATATCTTACATATTTACTATTTGGTAGTATCTTTAATAACAATATTATTGCAGTAAATTTTAGTGCTCATTTGCTGTTTAAAACAAGAAAAAAAAAACTTTTAAAAGACCTAGGACTTAAGCTCCAGTAATTTGTTTACAAACCAAAAAATTTGCAGCCTTTTTACTTAGCAAACTCGGTAGAATTAAGCCACAGTTGTTGAATGTCACCAAACCTACATACCTGATCGAAACCACTATTTGATTTGGAATATTTTACAATTTTTGGTTGGAATCTCTCCACTTTTAGCGGCACTTTTCACCTTTCGTGCCTTCGTATATGGAGGAAACGAAGCATAATTTTCTTGCAACCAATTTTTTGGAATAACTGCCAAAGATTTATCTTTGATGAATTCCACCACAACATACTCCAAATCAAATTCTTGCTCCATCTTACAAATTTAAAACACTATACGTTTAATGATTGCTAAAAAGAATCAATATTAAATCAACATAACCTGGTACGCTTTTTTTCCCAGTTATTTCCAGCGAATGTGATTTAATTTTCAATTTAAAAAGAGCTGAGGCATAAAACAAAAAAAGCCAGATAATTGAACGAACTAAGCAGTGCTTTATGAATTTATTTACAAATCTGAATATTTGACAGAAAAAAACAACCTATAGGTTATAATTGACACTCAGAATGTCTGACTAGTGGTTCACCCTAGCAAAAGTAATGGTGATCAAGTCAAATCACTACCGATATTACAGCGAAAAGGAAATGTCCCAACATCATACAATGAGAAATTTTAAAATGAAAATTTTCAAATTTTGTATCCACTCATATAGCTGAAAGATGCAATTTACAATAAAGCACCAGTTGTAAAAAATGACCTGTACTAATAACACACATTTAGCTAAGCATTAGATATTGACACTTGTTAATTGGTAAGTATGTAAATAACTTTTAAGTATGTAAATAACCTTTAACAGCAACACTAAATTTCCACTATTCCGTTTGTTACATGATTGTTTTAACATTTTTTTTTCAGCGCAACTCCGAAGTTTATTCTCGACAAACAAGGCAATCAAACAATCTGCGCTTTCCTCTATTTAAAAAAAGCATATGCAAGCAGTCAATTAAATTAGTCGGCGTCAAACTATGGAATGAAATACCCAATGAAATTAAACGATCAAAAATTTAACTTAATTTAGAAAAAAAAATGAAAAATATCTTTTAAATAATTATTAAATTACATCATTTTTATAATAGCATTATTTTCTCAAGCATTCTCAGGATCTCGCATCTTTATCCTTTTAGTTTGTTTATTGTTTTTTGCTTTGTTTTTTTCTTGGTTTTCCTTTTCATGCAGAGTCTCTGAATCGGTAGTTCCACAGTGAACTACCAATTAAAAGTCATCGTTGGGCTTCTCATAGACACTGTGGCGTCGCATTTTATTTTATTTTGTTTTAATCAGTTTTGTGATATTTGACGCCGAAATAAATAAATCAATCAACTTTGTCAGATGCCAAAGCATACAATCACTTAAATACAAAATTGTCACATGCCGAAAACTTGAAAAGGCCTTGTTAATGCATGTGTAAAAAAATGATTATAAATGATTCATGTGTGCAGTGAAAAAATAAAGTTTTATTTTGGTAAGCAGCACCACTTAAACTATTTAATCAAATAAGCCCTTCCGTGCTTAAAAGAAATAATGTAAAAAACTTGTTTTTACATTATTTAACTAAAGCATTTTAATTCACCAACTCAAAATCCAACAAAAAGGTGTGATTGCATTATCGATATTTGGTATGTGTATCATGTGTATCAGGCTGCTGAAGTGCTGGGTAAGATATTACCTATTGGTTGGCAGCATGGCCAAGACTAAGAGGGTAAAAGCATCCTTTTTACAATGGTTCTAATTGCTTAATCAAGGCTCAACCTACACCAGCATCCCCAGCAAGCCAATTTTTGGCAATGATACAATCAGCTTAAATTTGGAAAAGCAGACAAATTTTTTGAAAAATGACTTTTAGTATACTTTAATACTGAATTAGTGCAAAATTTAATGCACATAAACATATTTTTAGTTTCGGGTAGGCCTACTGTAATTACGTTTTATTCACTAAGTTGCCTTGGCCAGGAGACAGCGAATGAACCTTTCGATCTTCGAGACAAGCTGCCACTTGCTCACTTGTCAACCACACACGTCGGAGGCTTCACACTGTCTCTTTGATTGCTAAACGTCAAGCAGGGAAGCTGTGAATACCTTGTTTTTATAGTCTTTGGTTTGACCCGATTGGGAATTGAACCGGAGTCTACCGCTTCAGTAGCAGACGCTCTATCCACTTGACCACTGCTCAGCTATAAATTGTTTTGAGAAAATTTAAGCACTTGCTGATTAAACAGAATATTAAAAGGAACACTGACATGCACACAAGTCGCGTTGTTGCATCCTTGGATAAAGCACAATTATTTCTGCTAAGTAGCTTTAAAACAAGCAGCAAATTTACAAGAAAAGCCAAAGCAAATCAGAATTGGTCAACTTCTAAGCGAATTTTTCTAAAGGGTAAGTGTCATTGTTGCTTGGTTGCAATAAGATAAAATGCAACAAATCACAAATAATCGCAATTTATGAAAACTGCAGGCCTAACCAATGCAGATATCAATTGATTAGATTGGCGTTAACTCCAACTTTCTTGACCAAGCCATTTCAGAGATTTTGCACTTTAAAACCAGCTTGATGACCGAAAGGTGCTTTTAAAGTTTCCTTGTCTCAATTCTAAGCAATCTTTGATTGGCGTGTATTGTTACTGAGCGACAGTAAACGAAATTTATCTTTTTCCAACGAATTCAATACTTGTCAAAAAATCAGCGATTTTTTGGATAAAGGGCAATTAATTTTGGGTACACGACTTTTCGGCGAGACCATTTCGGCGCGGACCTTTTCAGCGCCAATATTCGGAGCTTTTTACTACCGTATTTATTCGAGTATAAGTCGCATTTTTTTGTACCAAAATATTGCCAAATAAGTCAGGTGCGACTTATACACGAATATATGAAGTGCATTGTATGCAATACAAAATTTTTCTGAGATATTTTCATGCTATTGCTTTCTACACTATCGCTTTTCATATGATCACATTACTTATCGCCTATCCACATGAGTCACATTACATTGCATCGCTTGCCACCCTCATGGAATGTTCCAGAGGTAAACTGGGACTGTTTGAGGACAGTGACAGCAGTGATGACTTCAATGTTTTTTAATCTTTGTAACGTAACTGCAATGAATGAGTAATGTTAAAAAAAATTTTTGTCCTGTTTTTCATGTCAAATATGAGGGTGCGACTTATACACGCATGCGACTTATACTCGAATAAATACGGTAACTCTAACCCAAAGCCCTAACCCTAAATAAGTGAACTGTCAAATAGCACCAAATTGGAGCCGAAACGATCTGTGCAGAAAACGTCCGGCAACGTAATAGGTGGCGCCGAAAAGACATGATCCCTTAATTTTTGACAATATGATAAACATAGCTTTAAAAAAGTCGACAAATTTGTACAAATATGACTTTGATATACAGTCGACTCTCTTTCATCAGACACATATTGTCAAGGAATGGAATTACTGCAAAAAATCGTGGTCAATTACTGGAAGTTGACCAGTGTTCCCACTAAGCCGATGTTTTTCAGCGAATAGGCAATTTGTTGGAGCAAGGGTAAATATTTTTTGGCAATATAGTAAACAAAACTTTAGAAAATTCTACAAATTTATGGAAATATGACATTTGCTATACTTTAATACTGGATTGACACAAAATTTGGGTACATAAATGTCTTTTTAGAGCTTTGGGCACAATTGTTTTAAGATAATTTGGGCACTCGCCGACTAGCCTCAAAGTTAGAGGGAACACAGAAGTTGACTCTACCTACTTTAATACTAAATCGGAATCGAGACAAAAATTAGGGCTCATAAACATATTCTCAAAGCTTTGGGCACGACTATTTAAAGAAAATTAGGTACCCACATATTAGCAAAAATGTTAGTAAAAACACTGCTTTAAACCTATCAAAGGAGTCTCCACATAATTTTTATTGACAATCTTAACATTTATAACATCTGTAATAATGATGATATATTGTTCACTGAAGAGATCAAATCGATTGACGCATAGCAACAAAGCTCAATGCTGTACCATAATCTAATTGCAACGTTGACTAAAGGTAGAACTGGGATGGCATCACCAATGTTACTAACTTCTGAGTTGCCAATAAACTTAAATTCAGGAGGTCCTACGTCGTATTTGAACTAAACTATCTCTGAAACAGTTTAATCATGAAGGATGGAGTTCACCACAATCTAATCTAATATGATTGCTCTGACATTAGATAGGTACCACTACGTCCCCTCGTGATTTTACCGGCAGTTAACTTTTTAAAAGTAATAAATCTAATACCGCATCACCATAATTTGCTCAACTACTTTAAAATAGCAATCAATACACCGTATTGTAGAAATCAATGCAAAAATGAAGATCAGCATTTGCATGTCCAGTACAGCCTGTGTCACAACATTACGTATTTCGCAAATGCAAAATTGATATTTAATAGGTATCAAAAATTTTGCAAGTAAAAGCCAATCAGATCTAAAAACTTTTATGAAATCAGATGGTAATAAAAATATTAAAATGCAAGTTTAAAAACCATATCAACCTGGCACACTAGATCTAAAAGCATAGCAAATACACTCGTATTTCACTTAAATGGCATCTTCACTGTAACTCAGGGATGTGCAAACTGCGGCCCGCGCCCAGAAATTGTGCGGCCGGCGAAGGGTTGCGGTTTTTGAATAGATTGCGGCCCTTGAACGTTTCACATGCTTTTTGAAGTGCTTGATAAAATATGGAAGAATAAATAAAGCGTTTTGACACAAAGAATGTGGAAAGAGAATAGCTAAAAAATCAAGTGCCAAGAAACAAGTAATATTAACTTGCTACCCTATTTTGGATAGTGCATTGGCCAACTAAAAGTTTTGTAAGTTTTTTCCAATTTTCATCTCGGATTGATAAAATTATTAAGTTTTAAACATGCGTAATTTGCTTATGCTCAAAACACGAGAATTTTTGTGTGGGAAAGGTACATGATGTCCTTGATGAAGATTGTTTCAAGAAACCAAGCTAGTAGATGTTAAAAACGCAAGTTGAGTCATTCAGCATTTGAATCAAAGAAATTTGGTTTAGTTTAGTGTAGTTTGTATTTTTATTCCACGACTGCCAAAGCACAAAGCAGCAGCACAAAAACTAACAAACGATCGAGAAAAAGGCAGAAAGGTACTAATACTGCGTAGAGCTAGATTTTGGAGTTTTCATAGGTGAAGAAAGTTAGTAACACGTGGTTATTGTCATTGTATGGTGGTTATTGTTATTTTATGATTAAGTGCAAAAAACAAAAAAGCTAAGTCTATTGGTAAGCAGTTAGGTTGTTTTTTTACTCAAATTTGCAGTTAAGCACATGGCAGATAGCAAAAGTACTCGACAGCTGGATGTGGTTGCCTACTGGTACGCATACAGTGTAGGTGTTAGCGTTTGGAAACCCGGCAAATCCCGAAATGATGGGCTTTCAACCTATCTTTGTCAATCCCGATCCCGGGATTCATTATCGTATAACTACAGTGTTATGTAATCATCAAGATTACAGTGCTATGTAACTACCACGATATATGGTTTGATTTGATTAATTCTGTTCAAAACAGTTTGCTATATAACAATCTTTCCAGAAAGTGTTTTACATGCTGGCATGAGCGATTTCTACTGCAAACCAGTTTTGTGTGCTTTGCTACAGCCTAGTTTAGCGAAGATGAACTTCATTTGTACTCCACCTAATTACAATTACAATATACATGGCTACAGCCTAGTTTAGCAAAGATGCACTTCATTCATTCTTCGTCCATTTCTGTCAGCACATTTTTTCACTTTGTGAATTTTGATTTCAGCATATCTGTCGATTTTGTCTAATTCTAATCAACATGTACAAGAGTTTAGCAAATTTGAACCTTGGTTTCAAATTCATCACTTCGCAATGGCAAATTCAAAAGAGACAAGAAAGAGAAAAATAGAGGAAGACATGCGAAATTTTAATGAAAAATGGACTTCTGAATATTTTTTTATTGAAAATGCAGACAGTAGACCCTTGTGTTTGATTTGCGAGCAAACTGTAAGTGTTAATAAAGAGTACAACATTAAACGACATTATGACTCAAAACATGCTAACGGTGTTTACCGAAAGCTAAAAGGACGAAACATAGAGCTGAAAGTTGAGCAATTGAAGGAACAGTTGAAGAGCCAGCGTTTGATGTTTCAAAAAATGCATACTGATAATGAAAAAACAGTTTGATGCAGTTTCTTAATTGCGCAGAGAATAGCTCAAACTATGAAGCCGTATTCTGAAGGTGATTTTGTGAAAAAGTGCCTCACTAAAGTTGTAGAAGAATTGTGTCCTAAAATGGTACAGGAGTTTGAGAAAATAAGATAATCGCGTAGGGCGATAGCAAGTTGCATCGATGAACTTGCTGGTGATGTTTGTGACACTCCTAAAGACAAAGTAAAAAACTTTGTATCATGGAGCTTTGCAATCGATGAAAGTACCGATGTGAAGAACGCAGCACAGTTGGCTATATTTATAAAAGGAATGGACAAGGAGTTGAAGGAAACCGAAGAACTTCTGTCACTGCAGTGTATGAAGGATACCACAACTGGTGCTAAAATCTTTTCCGAAGTTTTCAATGCTTTTGATGAGTTTGGTTTGGACCTATCCACTTTATGCGAAATCGCAACTGATGGTGCTCAAGCCATATCCGGAACTGGCATAGGATTTGTAGGTCTCTTGAAATCTGCTTTGAAAGAGAAAATCGATATAACAATTTTCCACTGCATCATTCACCAAAAAAATTTATGTGCAAAATCCTTAAAGTCCAAACATGTCATGGGCCCAGTCATTAAAGCTGTAAATTTTATTCGAGCTCGAGGACGTAACCACCGGCAGTTGCAAAAGTTTCTGGAGGATCTCGACACCGAACATCAAGATCTAGCTTACTTTTCCGAGGTGCGTTGGTTAAGCAAGAATAGCATGTTGCAACGATTTTACGAACTGCAAAAAGAAGTCGTACTATTTTTAAAAAGTAAAGGACGATCAATGGCTGAAATGAAAGACGAAAGTTGGGTGTGTGATCTAGCTTTCTTGATCAATACTACTACTCGCATGAATGAACTCAATACTAAGCTGCAACGAAAAGCCCAGTATGCAAGTGAAATGTACGGTCACATAAAAGGTTTTTTTATAAACAAGTTGAGACTTTGGCACGCACAAATACAGAATGCAAATCTCGCTCACTTTCCAACTTTAAAAGAAATGGGAATGCTTCCAGAAAAGAAGACCGAATTTGCAGATCAACTTCAACAATTGCTTAATGAATTTTCGGCTTGCTTTAAAGACTTCAAATCCCATAAACATTTATTTGAAATATTTTCTTCACCATTTCACACTGACATTGAAAAAGCCCCCATGGATATCCAAATGGAACTGATTGATCTTCAGGAGAGAACTGACCTGAAGGCTAAGTATGTGGAAATGGATCACGGCGATTTTTATCGGAAATATCTTGACCAAGAGAAGTTCCCAAGATCAAGAAAGTTTATGGCTTCTAAAATTGCACTTTTGGGCTCAACGTACTTGTGTGAACAATTTTTTTCTGAAATGGGTTTCATGAAATCTCCTTATCGATCAGTAATGACAGACAAACACTTGAAAAATAGGCTTAGGGTTGCCAGCACCTCAAATAAAGTAAATTGGAATAGAGTGGTTCAGCAAAAAAGCCAGCTGCATGTTTCTCACTGAATTGTTTCTAGGAAGATTAAATCGTGTTGCTATGTTTTTGCTTTTTAATTAAACAATTTTTGTCAAAAAATACTGGTATTACTGTTTTTGATATTATTGCAGTTTTATCTTTAACGATGGCAATATTAATAGTTGGTAAAATATCCAATTTGAAGGTGCGGCCCAAAGTATATTGTGCTTATTGCTATTTGGCTCGCTATTGAAAAAGCTTGCACACCCCTGGTCTATAGTATTGATATAGATGTTTTATTCATTTAACGTCATAAACTACCGGTATGTTAAAACTTTGTTATCTTTTTATTGCTAAATGCTCAGATTAGACCATCTGACCATTAAATCTTTAACGGATTTTAATTACTTAACTCCTTCAGTTTAGTTGCCAGTGATGTTACAAAGTCATTACAACAGAGCGAGGGTCAAAATTATTTTTTTCATCAACTTGCCCATCGTGCAAGTGATATCAAATGTTTACTTACCCGAGCAGGGTTCAAAATTAACATTTGCCCGAGGCAAGCTAAAATCGTCTCAAGCAAGTTATTTTTCCGCTTAACTTGCCCGACGGGCAAGATTGTCTAGAAATGCAATTTAGGTCCGCTTTTTGTTGGAATAAAATACAATGCAAGTAGGGAAAGATGTTACTTGGTTCATTTTAGCACTTTGCAACCATTACAATTCATTTTAGCACTTTGCAGCCATTACAATCGAAACTTCTTCATTGCATACAATTTTTTTGATACTCAGACGCGCTTTGCAGCTTTTGGGCTTTTTTTAAGAAAATTTTTTCCATGCTTGCTGCGTTAATCGCTGTTTCAAATATCGCAAGCACAACTATACCCTGTGCTGCGTAAAACAAACGTTCAGAATTTTGCAATTTGTTTGTTATTATTATTTTGAAGATCTTTTAGCTCCTAGAAAATCTACAACACCGATTACTGAGCAGTTGTTTTAAAGGCAAAGAATGAACACTCAAGTACCATGATATCTAGTGCATGCTCTGGCTTAACAGTCTGCTTTTTTGGACTACATAGGCTCTTTTATTCACATTGTGTTGCGTGACAAGAATGATGAAAAGCACATGATTGCAAAAGTTTGAAATGGAATTGAATCGCGTTCAATCAATGCATATTTCATTAAATTTTTGATGACATCGACTTGAATGGTTGGAAATGTAGGTGGAAAAATTGCTGATTCCAATATTAAAAACCAGAAATCTTTCAAGAAAATACCATTTCCAAGCTTTGCAAGCTAATATTGTTGTAGTCATATCTGCTTAAATATAGCACAGTTTCAATAGGTAATGGCCAACTGCTTTTTAACTGTGATTTTCATTTCAGATTGCTTTATGTTATATCAGTAGTTCTGTCGTGTTTCAAAATATGATTAAATATAATGAGTTTGCTACAAAATTGTGGCATTGGAAGAAAATTGAATGGGATGTGCCACAACTGCCCACAAAATCCACTTTGCAAAAAGCACTTGAGTTTGAGCATGTTGAACTAATCTGTTGCAGAACTTCAGTGCCGCGAGATGAGATTACAAGTGTCTGCAAGCATCACCTTATTGTGTAGCATACCTCTCAAAATACCATTTGCAGTGAAAAAAAGCTGTGAATCATATGCAAATCTTAAAAACCAATTAAGGCAGGTCTGGACGCATTTCTCTGCTTCAAGGTAACAAATGGGCATTTGGGCAGTGAAAAAATTGTTATACTGTACTAGGTCAGAAGATCTGATGAGCATGTTGGCGCATGTTACCAAGTTGTAAGTGCTGATGACGCTACCATCACCTGCACATCATCACACAAAGAAAGTGAGATGGAAGCTCCCACCTATTCAACTATGGATTCTGAAGTTATGAACACATTATTTGAATTTTGGTCCATATCACGATCTTTAAAGGGGCGAAGTAAAAGCAAGCTAACACAGGCGGTTGAAGTTCGCAGCAAAATTCTGAAAACTGCTACTATACTCCTGAGTAAAACAAACCAGGAAAGCACATGAAGAAAGATTTGTGACAAATAAGACGATAGTATCACAAAAAAAGTGAAAAGATTGAACATTCAGACAGACTTTGCCAGCCTTTAGTGAGAAGCTACAATCAGCTAACCAAAGTACCAAAATCAAACCTCTCACTTTAATCTCTGATACTTTGTCAGAAAAAAGGCAGCACAACATTTTGGCGAGATCAAGTGAAGAAGGAACAAAAAATGAAGAAGAAGAAAGGTATATTGTGCAGTCTTTGTTCATTGTCCAGGTACCAGAGATTAAAGTGATAGATTTGATTAGGATGCTTTGGCTAGCTGATTACACCTTCTCACTTAAAGGCATGGCAAAATGGTCTGAAAGTTCAATTGATTAAGATGCTTTGGCTAGCTGATTATACCTTCTCACTTAAAGGCTTGGCAAAATGGTCTGAAAGTTCAATCTTTTTCTTAACTTTTTTTGTAACAGGATTGTATTGCTTGTCACATATTTTTCTTGGTCGCTTTGCTCAAAAGTATAAATAGCAGTTTTCAGAATTTTGCAACAAGCTTAAAATTTTTACCATGTTGCTATAAGGGCCGTGATATCAGATATAGAGCACAATTCAAATGGTGTGTTCATAACTTCAGCATCCATAGTTGAATAGATGGAAGTTTCTACCTTACTTTCTGTGGATGATGATGTGCTGGTAATGGTAGTGTCATCAGCACTTGAGACTTGTAACATGCACCATTTGTTAGCTTAAAGCAGAGAAATGCTTCCAAACTTGTCTTGACTGGTTTTATGGTTTGAATCTCATCTCTCAGCACTGAGGTACTACGACAGATTTATTCAACATGCTTTAAGCAAAGTGGATCTTGTTGACAATTCATAATTTAGGCACAAGTATCTCATTCAATTTTGTTCCAAAGCCACATTTTTGTCGCAAACTCCTTGCACTGATGTTATTGGGAAACACTGCAGAGCTACTGATACAACATAAAACAATTGAAAATAAATATCGCAGTTAAAAAGCAGTTGGCCATTGCCTATTGAAACTGTACTACATTAAGCAGATATAATCACAATAATACTAACGTTTGCAAAGCTAGGAAATGAAATTTTCCTGAAAAGTTTCTGGTATTTGATATTGAAATCACCAATGTTTTACCGTACATTTCCAACAATTTGAGTTACTTTTCATCATTCCTGTCACACAACACAATGTGCATAAAAGAGCCCTCGTGGTCCAAAAAGCCAGAACATGTGCTAGTTATCATCATACTTTAGGGTTCATGCTCTGTCTTTAAAACAACTGCTCAGTAATCAGTGTTGCAGATTTTCCCTTGGATAAAAACTCTGTTTAGCATGTTTGGGTCAGTTATCGTCTATTCTTTTCTCTCAACTGTTTTCCATTGATTTTGAGCTGTTTTGCTTTTTATCTTAAACTGATTCAATGCTATTTTTATTGAAAAAACGCATGTCACCTAAAAACAAAATTTTTTATGGTAGGCATCAAAATTAATTCAATTTTGTTATATGAAATATAAGAGCAGTGGGAGTAGAAATAAATTTGTGAATTTCAGCTTTTAAATTTTATACCCATTTTTTTAACAGGTTCTTGAAGTTGGGCATCCAAAAAACGCAATAAATAAATTGAAAGCTTAGTTACTCCATGAAATAGTTCTTTTATTATTTTTTTAGCTAGATTTTTGGATTTCTTGGGTCTCAAAACCCCTGTCTAGCAATTTTCAGCAGTCTCCTATGACCACAGTAAAAAAATTAAAGATTTGAGACAGTTTTAAGCACGTGCAATGAAGCAGAACAAGCAAAAATAACGTTTTTTCAATTGATCATAACTTTGTAAATAATTGGAGTTCTTCGAAAAAATTTTTCCATTCATGTTTTTTTATTAAGGTCTACAAAAATTTTATTAAATCGCGAAAATTTTATTAAAATACAAAACATATGGTCTAACCCATTTGCTCATTTGGCATGGAATTACCCTTTAAAAACCTAACCAGCAGTCAAAATTAACTATTTTAACAACTTGCTTTTTGGTAAATAATATTAAATGTCTCCTTGCCTCCAAACAAATAGGTACAGTACGATTTAAGGCTAACTTCAGAAAAAAATTTGTAACATGTACTTCTTAGCAAAAAACACTGAGTTTGCAAAATCAGAAATAAGTGAAGCGCAAATCGTACTTAGCAAATTAAATTTTCGTGCACGTTATGCCAGATGTTAATGTGACGCAGGAGAATAACTAACTTTTTCCAATCATGCAATATGCAAGAATGATTTTTTAACCGTAATTATTTTAATTATTGCTTTACGATTTGTTGCAACAAAATGTTGTGGTTTGTAACTTAGCTACCAGCACATTTTTAATCGCAAATAATTTGGAAACTATGGCACACCAGTTAGAGAGCTGAAATTTTTTGCAAAAAGCTGAAGATCTTAAAAATAATCATTACAAAAAAATTGCAAAATTCTTGATGTTTTTCTTATGCAGCTTAGAGAAATACATGTGATATCTGAAACAGGGGTTAATTATTGCAACAAGCATGGAAAAATTAAAAAAAAGCAGCATTTTGGTTAAGATCTTAAAAATAATCATTTCAAAAAAATTGCAAAATTCTTGATGTTTTCCTCACGCACCTTAGAAAAGTACTCGTGATATCTGAAACAGGGGTTAATTATTGCAACAAGAGTGGGAAAATTAAAAAAGCAGCACTTTGGTCAAGATCTTAAAAATAATCATTACAAAAAATTGCAAAATCTTGATGTTTTCCTCATGCACCTTAGAGAAGTACTTGTGATATCTGAAACAGCGGTCAATTATCGCAACAAGCATGGGAAAAAAATTTTTTTTTAAAGCAGCATTTTGGTCAAGATCTTAAAAATAATCATTACAAAAAAATAGCAAAATTCTTAATGTTTTCCTCATGCAGCTTAGAGAAGTACTTATGATATCTGAAACATTAGTTAATTATCGCAACAAGCATGGGAAAATTTAAAAAAAAGCAGCATTTTGGTAAATGAGTTTAAAAATATCTGTGTGCAAATAATGTGTTAATTGCAATTAATAATATGCAGACAATTAAGCAAAGTGCTAATTGTGATGATTGCAAAGTAGGCCTACTTACAGGTAACTAAACTAAAATAAAGCAAGCAACAGCTTTCTCTGCCAACATATTTTATTTTATTATTACAAGAGCAGATATAAATTGCATTTTTTAAATCTTGTTTAATGTTTTACCTGTAGGCTATTTTGTTAGCTAGCCCATTGGAAAAGTAAGACCAAAAAAAAGTTGCCCAAGGTGATTTCAGCTTGCTTGGGCCAAGCGTTAATTTAGAACCATGCTAACCCCATGCTCTAGACATAGCTCTAACCTTTAACAGTAATCTCTGAAAATAGAGCAGTTTTTGAAAACATTAACAATAACACTCATAAAGAGAATAAGAGAGCAAAGAGTGAGTGCTTAGGATATTTATTTGCTCATTAAATGTACTATTTTTTATTTTTTTAATCATTATCGATATAGGTTCAGGGTTAGGGTTTGATTTCAGAATTATTTTTAGAGTTTGGTTAGGATTACAGTCAGACGGTATAGCCAAGGCCATCAACTCAGAACTACCGGTAGCCTGTACTCTGGTATATACTGTAGACAAGAATGTCTGATGAGACTTTTGAGTTTGGATTAAGTTTTTGGCAAGGATACAATGGTGTTAGGTTACCACCTATAGACACACTTAAATGAGCGAAAAAAGCAATAACTGAATGTCTGAATGTACAGCACACAAAAACAAACAGAGGTGAAATATTGTCGAGCACATACAAAAACACGTTGTCACACAGTCACATCACCTAACAGACCTAATAGGGTTACCTCGCGTAATTCCAGACAAAATTCTGCAATTTTTGCTCTGTCTGCTCTCTACTACAATCCAGAATCATTTTCAAAACTGTTGCTTTCAATTGTGCATTTCAATATTCATTGGACTTTAGTATTTTCACACTGGTTCAAAAAAAAATTTTAGGAATAGATACAAAAATCGGTTTGAACGTACATTTCTGGAATTACCTTTGATAGGGTAATTCCGAACAAAGCGGACATATAAGTATTTAAAACAAAAGTGCAAAATTGATACTTTTTGGTAACAGATTTATAAACATTTTAAACTAGAGTAATATGCTAAGCATTAAATGGCTACTTTTTTGGAAATTTTTAAACACTCGCCGGATATTTACGCCACCCTAGTACCAATTTAGTCACTGCGCCACATCAATTAAAATTGATAAACCCAAGCCATGTTGATTAAAACTTTCATTTTAACGCCTTTCCTGTGGTTAAATCACTAACAAAGATCATTAGGCTACTCGCAATTGCGCTTGAATTGGCAGCCGTCTTAAATTAACAACCACTCCGAAATTACCGTAGAGCCTGGGTTGTGAATGTGGTTAGTTTTGCACGACGCTACAGCCAGATTTATAATTTTATTTGTGATTTTCTGCCGCGGCTCCCAGATTTATCGAGTGCAACTTGTAACTTTTTAATGCATAGGCTTAAAGTAAATGAAACTATGTAAGTTTTTCATTATTTACTCCCAAGTTATCCTCTACAGTTGTTTTTCTTTTACAATCATTTTTTCTTCCTAAACTCATTCTTTTACAAATTTTTTGAAGTGAGATTTGGACACAGAGTAGGAATAGATTTAACTTGGAAGTGTCTCCTGCACTGTCCCGGTTTCGGACATCAAATCGCTGGTGCACCGGATTGCGTTTTTCGCATTGATTCGATTAAAATACAGCAATTTGACACTTCGCATTCGAAGTTCTGATGGCGTAGTGGTTAGTGCGCTTGACTGGAATGTATAAAATGGGGATATCAATTCCCGCAGGATACGCTTCATAGAAATAGCGCTCGAGAGCTATTTCGCTTCAAAATCCTTTTTTTTACTCTAAAATCTAATTATTGAAGTTAGGGTTTGGGCAGCGATGCCAGCCTGAGAGATAGTAAATTGAACAGCAAAAGAACACGACCGCCGCCGCCGGTGCAGCAGCGATTAGATGTTGGAAACCAGGCCGGTGCAGCAGGCACTGCCATTTAACTTTTTTTTGAAAAAAATTGGAATTATGAAAAAATAACCTTGATCAGAATCTGGTTTGCTAAAAATAGCCTATAGGTTTTGAGAGCGTGTTTGGTTACAACATAGCACAAATTAATATCCAACCTAACCTATAGGCCTAAGCAAAAGTAGAGAGCAACTACGCAGAATCGTTTTATTGTTCCTAAAATGACCAGACAATTATTTGATTCTTAAAATAATAATCTACAATGACATAGGTAATACAACATAATACTTGCAATTTTAGTTTAATGTCCAAAATTACCCCAGGCTGTGCGGAATTTTTCCTGTCCGGAATTACCCGAGGTACCGGTAACCCTACAGAATTGTTGCAATGCTACCGGTAAATAAATTAAAGTGTTTGAGACAATTTTTGAACACATGCAACGTTGGAGCAGAAACTATATTCTGAGGGAGATCATTCCATAAAGGTACTATACCGGTACAACACAATGATTGAAAAAAAATTTGAACATTTTTTTTCATTCTTACACACGGTAACAATAGGGATAGGTTACAGCAGCCTGTCAATTTTAAAAAAGCAGTGGCTATTTTACCTCTGGAGACAAAATAACTCAAATGACTATTACATGTATTATGCTACCAGTTACTACCGTAGTCTTACAGTACCGTAACCTACTGTAGCCCTAACCTGCTAACCCTTACCAGTACCCTACCGTAGTCTTACAGTAACCTACCGTACTGTAGACCTAACTTGCTAACCCTTACCCTAACCTTAATGCTAACCTTACAAGAGGGAAAATGCTTTTTGCCTTTAGAGGCAAATTAGACTCTTCCTTTGTGTTTTAAAACCCATTAAACCATAAGTCATAGGCTAGGCTAGGTACCTAAATTGCAATCTCACCCTAACCTAAACAGCTACCGGTAGCCTACCACACCCATAATAGGTTAGTGTAAGACAGTAATTCCAACTCTTTTCGATCCAAATTATCAGCACATAGGCCTAACATTCCAAAATTCTTGATATAGTCTTCCAAATGCACTCGATACGTTTAAAGTAACGCCAAATCGTCAACTTCAACAAACCCACCAACCACTAATCCTAAAAAACTTTGAAACACGTTTAAAATCACTTTTTTCAAAGAAGTTGACGTTGTTCTGCTTCAGTACTCAGTAATTGTTAATTTATTAAAATTCATTAAGGGACTAAATAACAGCAGGTTTGACAACTAAAATATACATGAACACTCATCGTTTTCTTTGTTTAAATTTTGTTGTTGCAATAAAACTTTCCCATCTGGAAAGTGCCATGTCCCCAATCTATAAATGATTCCTATTTTGCATCATTATACATTCAAAACTGCGATTTTTGACCGTTTGCAATATACCAAAGCCAAGGGCGTATTTAGGGAGGGGGGGCATTGGGCCATGGCCCTCCCTTTTGGGTCGCCAGGGTAGTATAACTAGCATAGAAAAGTATGCAAAATTGTGGCATGCCCCCCCCCCCCTTTTTACTTGAGCAGAAGGTTTGAGCCCAGAAACAGTAGGCGAAGACCTTTTTTTGGCCAAAAACCGGACAAAATTTGAGTATAGACCTTTTTTTTTTTTTTTTGGTCTTCACCTAATTTTGGGCAGAAAAACGGACTTAGTTTTGGGCTGGAAAATTTTCAATTTGGTCTTCATTGATCTCAAATTTTCTGCCCCCCCCCCCCTTTCAAAAATCCTGCGTACGATACTAACTAAGCTTACTCAAACAAACTATCCTTCTTTCTACCATAATAGTTAAGAAATATTTTGTAAATTATGAACCAAACTTGTTGCATCTCACAAAATCATTTGTGTTTAAAAAAAAAACATAGCATGTGTCAAATGGTCTGGGTCAGATCTGGCATAAGCAACGCAAATATTGAAATTTTTTAATCACTATGAAGCACATCTGGACCAGATCTGGCAAGAATTGATAAAAATTCGTCTGTGGTGAAAGATCTGGGAAAGAACTGGGCCAGATCTGGAACAAGCAGTTTCAGTGCATGCCATGACATGCCCGATGAAATCCTGGTCTGGGCCAGATGAACTTGCTATCTGGGTACGTTCTTCGTGTTTTAGTGTTGGTTGCGCTATGCCCAGGGCCACCGAAAAGGAGGGGGCAGGGGGGTACAATGACCCCGGAGCCTATGGACTTTAGGGGGCCGGCCCATGGGCTTCAGGAAGGCCGTTGGCTTCAGCAAGCCCAGCAGAGGGCCCATGAGCTCAAGAGGGGCCCATCGAAATGACACTGAGAAATCAGCATGTGAGGCCTTAAAACATTTTTTTTTTGGAGATTACCAAATTTCAACCGGAAATACCGTTAAAATTTCGGTAAGGGTTTTTTTTTTAGATCACATCATAATTCGGACAAAACTGTGGCATTTTCTCCGTCTGTTTTGGAGTTCACAAAACCGGAAATCCGTAGTATTTGTGCTGGCCCCGGGCCCACGTTCGGCTCTCGGCAGCCCTGGCTGTGCCACCACGATAAAACCAGCGAAATATCACGAGAAATGCAGAATGCCAATCATTTAAAATTTTTACAAACAAAAAATCTACAATAAGTAAAATTTCGTTTGCGGAAAGATTCTGCACAATGAAAACCTTTACTGTATAATAACCCGAACCAATTAATCGCTGATTTACATGCTCATTTTTTTTCGCTTATTTTGAAAATGCTATGATGATAGAGCTCTGCTTTATATTGTTATACAGCTTGCATAGTACCGGTATGAATTTTGCTTGACGCTTTGAATACCGTTTTTTGTGTTCTGTGTGTTGGATGTTTTTGCAAATTTACAACCACTCATTTTTTTTTATTGTACATATATCGCATTTACCTGTCTAAAAAACGGTGTGTACATTTTGTTAATAACCTTCTGAATACAAAAATCTTGATAATCTACGTATATGAAACTACTTTGTTCATATTTATTTGCCAATCTGCTTTCGCCATGCACGACACACCAAAATGACCATGTAATCTTCGAGTCGCTGCCATTTGTCTATATTACATAAGAAATCTCCCTATTTTTCAAATGCTGAGTGCCAAACAAGGCAGCGCTGTGACTACTAATTTCTAAAATTTTTGGCCGAACTCGACAAGGGAATAAACCGGTGTTTACAAGACTGCTAGACCAACGCTCCAGCCTCTACACGCCCCACCCTCCGTTCGGTAAACACGCTTTCAACCACCATGCTGTGCTAGTAAATTTATGCAATTTTTTTAGATAATCAAGTAAGCAAACTTGGATTGATTGTACAGTAAAGGAGTATTCATAGCTACACAAATCAAGGCGCTGCAGCAGATGTCAGTTTGCCAATATTATTCGAAGTCAATGAATTCATCACTGTTTCTTGACCACAGAATTAAACAAATAACAATGCCAGTTCGCTTAGAGTTTTTTTTATAATTTATAGTTTTATGTGCTTCTAGTAACGATAGAAGTTTTCTACAGGATTTTGATTCAAGTAAAAAATAATTCAAACAGTGCCAAACTTATAGCGACATGATTATTACAAAACAGTATCAATATTATAAAGAAAACCAGATCAGGAAATTTTATTAGCTAATTGGAAAAAGCATTTTAATTTGAAGTAGCGTTTTGCCAGCTTGGGATTGGCTGATTGAATTCCTCTGAACTATCAAATTTTGCCATAGACCTGTTCATACATTACCAGAAGTAATTTATTTTAGTAAGAGTGTATCAACAACCACGTATCAACTACCACACACAACTCAACACAGAAATGTTTTGTCTATATTTTTTAATGGGGAAAAAAATTACAATACCACAAAAAACACATCTCATCTAAGCAACATTTGAACTCAGGACAAAAACTTTGCATCAAAATAACCAAATTCCAAAAACTGTTGCCTTCAGCCCATCGTTTACACAACGCAAGTTGGCGAAGTTGGTATACACAAAAGATTAAATTGAGTCGCCAAATAAAGCAAGAAGTTAATCGGATTAGTCGGCTTTCTGCGTGCATCAAAGAGCAATAAGGCAGTAAAAGAATATTTTGATGAGTTTTGTTTGAAGGCATGAACCGAGAAATTAAAAACGAAAATTTGATCACAAAAGAAACAAAATAACAGGTGTTGAAATTTTGCACCAGCAACAATTTTAACCACGATTCTAGCTTTAGCAGAAGCTAAGCAATAAGTGTTCAAAAATGGCGGGCAGTTTCGACCCCCCCCAAGGCCTACAACAACTTTTAGAGCCCAGGCATTATAGGGTTAAATTAATGTTTCGCTCTCCAGTCCGGGGAGCCTCTTCTGTGCAGTAACGCATTTCCTGTTTGCAAAAACGAATGCAAAACTTCAGTAGAACCTCACTATTACGGACACCCTTGGGACTTAGCTCAGCTGTCCGTAATTCTGAGGTGTTTGTTGTATTGAAAACCAATTTTTAATGAACACCATTCGACTCTGTACGGTAGTGAAAAAGACATTCCCTTGGGTATCGTATTTATCCAATATGATATTCTACACCTTTACTTTGCTATCACTTAACTATAGAGTAAATTACAGTACAGTAGATTCAAACCAAATTTAACATGTACGGTGCAATATACTGTGCAGTACTACTGCATTTTATTAAGACTGTCCATAGTATTGGGTAAAGAATACAAGTTAATGGCTAGGAGAATTCCCTACATGAAGAAATTGTCCATTATCATGAGGTGTCCATTGTATTGAGGTGTCCATTAGATGAGGTTCTACTGTACTAAGAAAAACACATGACCAAGATTAAACTCTTGTGACGTAACAAACAAAACATATGCAGCATTCGCTTTTACAAAATACGAGTATCACTGAAAAATTATTACATCTGCCAAAAGTATTGTATAATTTGTATTAAGTTACGTGTAGCCTAACAAAAAAAATTACTATCAAAAATACCACATGAAAATTAATCCAAGAGCAAACCATAAAGAACGGGCATGTTAGCGCCGTCATTTCTGTTTAAAACGTTTACTTCAGTCGCTCCATGATTTATGAAAAAACTTTCCGCTGTGGAACGTTTACTGCAATCGACTTCAATTTTTTTAATCTTTGCTTCATTTCATGGTATAAAATGATCGAAATGTACCATATGTTGGCACAAATCGGATTTTTTTACATTTTTTCTTTTGAGTGCATGAAAATGTTTGCAATTCTGGTCTTTAAATTACACCCAGTGTCCCAGATATACATTGCATCACAATCACGAGATGGAATTTCATACACAAGCCCACTTTTTCCGGACTCCACATTGCGATCTTTAGGTTTGGAAAAACAGATGCAATAATTTTTTTGTGCTATAGCGTGTTGTAGTAACAAATGTTTTTTCTCTTTGCTACGTCACAAAAGTTTAATTCTACTTACCTGTGTTTTTCTTGCTAGTTTCACTTTCATTTTTGCAAACAAGAAATGTGTAACTGTTCTGTTGATGCTCCCCGGACTGGGAAGCAAAATGTTAACTTGAATAAAACACTACATCGGAGAACTTTGTTTTAAATTAGATCTTTGCTATTAGATGAATGAAAAAGATTTTAAACATACTTTTTAAATTTCCGAAGCAAAATTTTGTTATGTTTTTTGGGATAGAATTCCAAGTTTTAACACCAACTAAATTTGATAGATTTTTTGTTGTTTTTTGCAATCTAAATAACGGCGTCTATAAAGGATTTCGTTAACGGAAAATTAATAACAAAGAAATTTTTTGAAATATAAAATAATTACATATATTTACAGAAAAATTCTTGTTACTGCGTCTATGCACGAGTTTGGCCGTTTCATATCGAAATAATAAGGGTGAAGTTAGAACAATCGTTTTTTAAACTAAGGAAAAGCACTATCGTTTTGTCTACCACCGGTCACAACTTTCATTTGTTTATTTTGCTATCTGTTTAGTTTAAAAAGGTACGAAGGTTAGGTATTTCCCTGTGCTAATATTTCATAATTAAGATGAGAGTGAATTACCATTGGTTTTCAACAAATTAACATAGGTTATTTGGCTTTTGCTGATTGAAATGCAGTAATTTCGATGCTATTTAAGCGTTTTTTAAGTGTTAGGGGGTGGGCAGAATACAGCTCGGCTCGAAGACCGAAAGGTTTATTTTTTGACCCCTTCTTATTGGCCAAAACAACTTTGCGATTAAATAATGTAGTTATACAAAAATTAAATCACAAACTTTTTTTGCAGAATGTATTAAATAAAAGATAAATCAGAATTTATACTGTAATTAACCAAACAAAAAATGGTTTGCATTTCTTTTGACTAACTTCTCCACAACTTTTTGGAATAAGCGCAGTTACAAACTACACTCTAATGAATCAACCTGGTTTACTTGAAGAATATTGTAGTTACAAATTTATTTAATTTATCGTGAGTGATTTATTTGATTTATCGAAATTTATTTGATTTATTTGATTTAAATATAAAATAATTTTGAGATCATTTCTTTTTTTTTAATCAGTACGGATTTCATAAAAGTCAAAAAAAAACATTAAAGATGCAGCCAGTTAAAATAGACCTTTTCACTGCCAAATTTGCATCAAAGCGAATGCTAGCAGACTGACATTTTGCAATTATGCAAAAACTAAGTCTGGTGAATATCTTGCATTACAGATTAATCGCTTAAGATTTAAAATCTTGATTTACCCTTTTTTTAGAAAGGTTTTAGAAAAGAAAATCTAGGTTTTATACCTTCTAGAACAAAAATCTTTAGAAACTATTTTCTAAGTATATTCCATTTGAGACAAAAAAGCGTAAAAAAAGTTTATCCAAAAGAAAATTTATTAATTTCACGCTTTTTTGTCATAGGAACCTTGTCAAACTACAAAACTTTTAATTGCGAAAACGCTCATTTCGTAGAGACGCTAAATTGATTATGCGGAAAAATTGCTACCTAAATCAAAATTTTGAGCCACACAACCTCCGAAAAAAGCAAAAGAAATTGTGCAAAAATTACATCAAAATTCCAATGTTTGTGCTTTTAAGCATTTTTTGAAGAATGTAAAGCATAAGCTATAATACTTACAACATGGAAAAACAAATCTATTTGCTAAGCAAAAGCTTGCTGAAGATTTTAATACCAAACAAGTGGCGTTGGTCAGCAGAAGCAATTTTGCTTTAATTTTCTGTAACGATAACAAATAAAATATCACGAAAACGACAAAGTTTAATTTCGTATTGAGCTCAAAGTGAAAATTGAAAAGTTTATAGCTGGAAATATACTGTAGATGTTATCTTGTAATATCATATACTTGTAATATCATGATCAAAGACAAATTTTATTTAAAATGATTGCAAACAAGACGTATGCCTATGTGCTCTCCTAATTGGATTTCATTTGTTGTTGAAACCATTGCCAAAAAATGTTGATTGTGCCACATTTTCCTTGATTGCAATATCAATCGAAAAAGATCATTGCTTGCTGTTTGATCCATGCCGCAACTACAACTCAAGCACTCAGGCACAGTGCTACAAGCACTGCATGACGGTGTGCTAGATTCAAGTGAATGACTAGTGTTCAACATTGTCAAGGGGCTTGTGGAAGAGTTACAACTAACTTCATCGGTTCAGTGTAAAGGCAAATCCGCCTCTAACACTGACGTTGCAGAAAGACTAGCAGCTTATTAGCTCAAGTCTAAAACTTTTTTGATAAGTTACAGTTCTTTTTGTAGCGGCAAGGTCAGAGGCAAAATGGCCTTCTAACTGAACCGACGAAGTTAGTTTCGACTTCTCTACAAACCGCGCAGTCAACAACTTTGAGTATTATTTACTTACTTGACTGCTCTGATGTCACCTTGTTGTGACTTTTAAAGTGCAAGAGTGCAGCGAAATTTATTAGTGCTTATAAGTAACAAAAAAAAACAAAAAAAACTTTGTGTCATTACATAAAGCCCAAACGGCTAGAATACTTGCATATGTGTTGTTGTGTAATATACTGTAGATCATTTCAAATAACAGCTCTAAAAATGCTGGAACTTTGTTAAATTGAAGTTGTATGATGCTATTCTTTGGCATCAATTTCATTTCCGATGCGATCGGCAAAGTCGTAGAGAAGATGAATCTTATTGTAAAAGGACACCGTGGTAATAAAATTTATCTTTTAAAATCAAATGTAGCTGAACTAGATTAAAAAATACGGAAAAGCAACCAACATAAATTACAGGGATCTATTGTAGTTTTCAATTATTATAACCCAGGATCTATTGTTAAAATTTTACATGTGACGTGTACAGTGGTATAATATTTGTTCTGGCCAACGCTGTTGAGTACTTAGTGAATCAGTAAATAATAAAACTAATAATAATAAAGTTTATATCCCCCTTGAGATAACACCAACAAGTGTCAATGCATTTGACTAAGGTGCTATAGTAACACTTAAACAGCTTTACAGAAATAAAGTTAATACACAACAGAGGTACTAATTCTACAGCAATAAGCAGCAAAATACTGGCATCAAACAGTGGTAATATCTTCAAAGGCTAAACTAAAATAATATGCTTTTAGACGTTTCTTAAAAAGGGACAAACTTTCAATTTCACGCAGAGATAGTGGCAACGAATTCCATACCTTGGGTGATGCACACGAAAACATAGATTGGGATCTAGCAAGTTTAAGCTAGTTACCGTTTGAAGCAGCCAATTATCATTAATAGCACGCAAGCTATATCTTGCCGAAACAGAACGAGAGTTGATTAAATTTTTCAAATATTTAGAAGCATAACCATGTAGGCACTTGTGTGTGAGCAAGGCAATTTTGAATTCAATTTGAAGTTTTACTGATAAAAAATGAAGGCTTTTTAAATATGGTAGCATATACACGTTCAAAGCAGAACCACGAAGTCCAAAAATAAATCTTCACCGCAGAATATAAAATTTTTGTCAACTTGTGCAATAAATATTCTGATAAGTCATAAAACAAGGCATTGCAATAATCAGTCTGAGACAAAATCAAACAATGAACTAGCTGAACTTTTAGAGGTTTAGTAAGCTTAGATGCAATTCTGCCTAAATTACGTAAATTGGCATAACAAGTACTAACCACTCTATTGATATGCTTTTAAGGTTCAGTTTGTCATCAAATATTACGCCAAAAATTTGACAAAATGATTAGGCATAGGCAAAGAACAGCTACCATTAATTTGCATGTTAGAAATTATTCTAGATCCAACGTTACGGTTAGACAAAATTCCGATAACTTTGGTGTTACTTTAATTCAATTAAAAAAAATTACAAGTCATCCAATGCTTTTAATCTTGCAAAAATGCTCAAAGTTATGTTTTTAGTTATGTCCACAGAAAAATCTCTATCAAAAGAAAAATAACACTGCATATCATCAGCATATAAATGCACACAAAGACCATGTGAATTAGCAATTAATTCAGCACTTTTAAAATATAAGTTAAATAGGACTGGCCCTAAAGTTGAAACCTGGGGTACACCAAACTTTACATCAACTGTAGGAGAAGTACAGCCAGCACCTTTAGCAAAGTAGTTCCTATTATCTGAATATGTTGAAAACCGTTTTAAAGCTACATTAGAAAAACTAAATTTAGTGGACACTGTACTAAGCAGGAGATCCTGCTTAACCGTATTAAAAGCAGCTGACAAATCAAACAAAAAAAACTTCTGCATTTAACTTGGCATCTAAAATTGACAAATAACCATTGCGTATTTTTGCAAGGGAAGTCTCGCAGCTATAGCTAGATCTGTGAGCTGATTGTGAATAGCCATACAATGAGTTTTCACACAGATATGTATTAATTTGGAGAAAAACGCATTTTTCAATTATTTTGCCGAGAAAAGGCAAATTGCTAACAGGTCTAAAATTTTTAATATTATCATTATCCAAGTTCTCATTTTTAATCAAAGGAATAGCACAAGCTTTTTTGAGAACATCTGGAAAATAACCCCGACTCAATCAAAGATTAACAATATTATGAATAGCAGGGAGTAATAAATCAGTGCACCTCTTGAGAATACTGGTTGGTAGTGGATCAAGATCACATGTTTTAGATGGCAAAGACTCAATCATAGCTTTCAAACCAGCTAAAGATACTGGTTCAAACTTTTTAAATTTGGAAGCACATTAAGATTTAACCATATTTATATCAACATCAAGTGTATTACAATTTTAGTAAGACACGTCACTATAAATTTGTTCATTCTTAGCATTAAAATAGTCATCAAATTGACATGCTTGTGAAATGATTGAGATAGGTGGATGATTTCTCGAAAATTTATCAAACAAATAATCAAACAATTAAGCTTAAACTCTATGCATTGAATCTAAACCAAAATTTAAGCAAATGTATTCTGGGTGTAAGGGGCAACTTGACGACAGACTCAGGTTATCTTTGATTTCATTTTTTAAAAGTTTTATCTTTATAACTCAATTATTTTTCTGCTGTATTCAGTATACCTCTTCGATGATTAAATCTAAGCCATCGCATCTTTGTCGTTTCTTTTGCTTTTTATTGAAAGTATGTAACGACAAAAACTTTTCAAATTGAAAATCGCTGAAAGGTGTACCAAATAAAACAAAGTATATTAGCGGTACGTATTTTTTAAAGTTCTGGTTTTTATATATGTTTTGCTTGCAGGTACATCTGATAAAACACAAGTTCAGAGAGATTGTAAGTTATAATTGTAACTCTGTTTTTTTATTGCATCTTTTAGTATATTTAAAATGATGACAATCTTTTTAAATCAAAATTTGAAAAAATGCTGACTCAAACAATTAAAGTTACATTGCAACCAAGATTAAATATGTTTTTCATTTAAAGTAAAATGTTCTTCAAATTATTAGTTTCAACGATACTTATTAAAAATTGAACGATAACGTCAGCCAAAAAATATACAGTGTAAAAAAGCACAAACTTTTATTCAAATAGATAACAACGTCAGATCCTTTATCTGGTTCGGTAATCTGGATGTTACTGTTTGATCTCCGAGATTTGATTGCTCTATCTAAATTTGGTCCGCAAAAATGCTCCGTTTATCTGAATCTTATATGGATTGGTGATGCTTTTACTCGATTTGAAATGCAAATAAAAGTTTGCTCAATCAACGAGTCTCTTTCTGCAACCAGCAGAGATATAACTTCATGTTTTGCAAAAAAGCAACGTCAATTATCAATTTTTCTGCTGCTGCTACAGTCGGCATGTAGGCCGTACCTTTTAAAGGCTGCAGGACGGAATTAAAAAACACGTACTTAATCCATCCATTATAGATTTTCCTCCCCACAGCGCATATTACTTGCCAGTCAGTACAAATTTCCCACCTAAATTAATATCCAGTCTCTTGCTCCTGATTTAGCCATTGGACTTTATCTTTTACTAAATTCTGCCTTTGCTCAGCTCACTATGACTGTAAGTTTTTTTTTTTCTTGCCCAAAGCCGGCCTACTTTCTATCTATTTGTTTTTGAAGCCACCTTAATTCATTTAAACTTTTAATCTGGCCCTCTGCTGACAAAAGAATAAGTGTTTGGCTCAAAAACTGCACACTAATGACGAGCTTTTTTGGTATTTTTCAGCCAATCACGGATTGGATTTTTCTTATAAGTAGCCCTTTTTTTCCGCACGTTTTATTCTGACAATTTTTTTGACAAGTGTTGGACCAAATGCTTCAAAAAAATGAACTTACGGCTTGAAGCAATTCTCAAGTTCTGCACCACCGACCCACTTTCTACAGTATTGATGGATTGCACGTGACGTCATCGCGCTGCTAGCCAAACCGCTGGACGTCAAAATCGCAAATCGGCGCTATGTAAATGCAAGCAAAAAGCGTTTTATAGACTCTAAATCAGTTGATTCTTTGTAACATTAAAGTTAAATGCTAAATAAAAGCTTGTAAAAACTGAAAAAGATTTTAATTAGTGAAAATTCGGTTTTTGTTTGCTTTTTTCAGCGACATAAATCCGGCTTGCTGTCAAGTAACCCATTAGAATCGTTTAATATAGAAGGTGGTAGCTAGTTTCGTTTATCAAGTTAGAGGCTTACTATTGACGGCGCTGTAATAGAACAATTGTATCTTCTTCATTAGTGACAAAATTAGAGCATTTTTAAGCTTTTGTAATTTCATAAGTCTATTATTTCGCAGGAACTTGGTAGCTTTTTGCATTTCGTGTTGTAATTAGCGGCTTACCGCTATGGTTATTGGTTGCTAGGAGTTAAAACAAAGAAGCAGTTGTTTTCATTAAATTATTTCATATAGATGAGATTTAAATTTTAATTGGATTAATGATTTCACTGATCTCAGTATAACTTTGATCGAGCCTTAATTTGCATCTTTCTCGACTTGAGCTAGTGATGCTAGATATTATTTATAAATAGTGCTTAAACTAAACCTTAATCTGCCATGTGTTACTGCTGTGAAAGCGAATTTAAGTATTTCGGGATATGGCCAAATTTACGATGTGAACCAAAGCTAAAAACCGGGCAAAGTGGACAACAGCAGGCGCAACGGACAATGAGAATTTACAAAAGGCGTAACTTTCTAGACCCGCTGAGCAATTTAAGCTGCTTTAATCGCTCTTGGTTACTTTTAACTATGGCCAGGCTGTCTGCAAAAGTATTACTTTACAATCAAATTTTTTTAATACGCCCACTGATGAAATTATACATTGATTTACGGTAACGTTCAATGCTTTGTAATAGCGTTTTGACGTCCAATCGTTTTGGCGGGAAAAATCTATGACGTAGCTGCAATCCATCAATAATGAATTATCTTGATATCGTTGTTTAGTGTAAATTCATAAAAGAACGTTAAAACAGGTTTTGTGAGGTGTTGATTAATAAAACCAAATCTCTTATCTATCAAAGGGTAACATTTTTTTCAAAAACTCAATCAAGCATCCATATCTTGTAGTGCAATTACAAAAACTTTTTTTATGTAGAAAAAATTCTTGAAATTGGTCTGTAGTTGTCTGCATCACATTTTGAACCACTTATGTGCTAAGAAATGAGTGTACTGCATAGCTGTAAACAATGACTGCATAAACAACGCTGTAGGAATACCTAAATATCTTGGAGATTTTCAATAGTCAAGGCCATTCATGTTTTGAAATATGCTTTGTGTTCATCCTTAGATTGGAAGAAAATAAAAAACGATTGCTGCAGCAATGCACGAAAATTGATGTACTAGCTCAAGCAAATGCTGCAGCAAAAAACTAAAGCAATTTATTTCGTAGACAGTGGGTATTCAAAGTTGTCTGACGGACGGTTATTAAAAACAACTTGATGTTACAATAATTTACACTTTTTATTGGTGTCTTTCCGCCGAGCATTTTTTTTTTCTCTCCGAACAACATCTAATTCTTTGGTCGAGATTTGCTTTTTACTTTACTAGTTAGAAATCAAGACTCATTTATTATAAGAATATACAGCAAGAGTGCAAAATTCTAGGTAACATGTGAAGCAAACAATTTAAAATGCTTTATAAATAACAGTATTTTGGAATGAAAGGGCAGTTTGTTTGTGTAAATGGGTGGAAGTAAAGTGTAAAGGAACGAGCTTGATAATGTTGGATCAAGGTGGTTTAAAAATTACATTCCTAAAAAAAAACTATGAATTGAATGAACTATGCCCCCAACAGGCTGTATTACTTTTTGTTTTCTTGGGAGTTGGGCTGTTTTGATTAAGATTAACAGCCACCCATTAATTTTCCTTACAAAGGTGAAAAAAGTTGTTGGGGCACTCTAATAAATTTCGAATAGCCAGCTTCATTACTGTAACAAATATTGCGTTCTACACTGACTAAGATTTCCTTGATGCTCGCGTTTATGATGTTTTTAAGTAAAATGCAAAGGTTTCAGATACCGGTGTTTATAAATTACGCCATGAAAGAAGTGGAAAAAAAATTTAGGTTACAAACAGGAAATAAAACGCATTTTAAAAATTAACTCATTTCCATGAAATATTACCAACATAATTAAATTGATCATGATGTAATGCTTTTAAGACTTATAAATTCTTTTAGTAAGTTAATTCATAACAAGTTAGGCATGCAGCAATAACCAATTATGCAATGAATTGCACTTAAAACTCAGCGAAACAAGAAAAAGCAAACCAAAAACTGATAAAAACTAAAAGAATATAGCATACTAAATTGTCATTAAGATGCTCACCAAAAATGTGGCTTTAATGTTTGTCTGTTAGTGTTTTTTTAGCTTTTGATTTAATTTTCTGATTACTATGGCGTTTTGAATTTTTGTGCTACATTCAGTGACATAGTTTTCAAAAACCTTAAACGAATCTGCAAAGTACTGTATCTTAGGGAAAAACATTTGTCACACTCTTATAAAATGTTTTTTTATAGCACCTTACAAACTTTGATCGTACTAAAATTCGTTACATTCATATGCTTTCGAACTGGTCTACTGGAGTTCCAAAAAATCGCAACAAATTCATGTCTTGCATAAAATAAATTTTTATCATAAACATAAAAATTGATATAAAAGATCACAGCAGTATGAGCAGCAGCTGACTTCAGGCGAAAATAACGGCCAGTTTTACACTTTGTGAAAAGTTTTATAAACTTCAACGCCAAATTCGTGTTCAACCAGTTCAGATTATAGTTCATAAAATTTGTTTTGAGGCTGCACCGACGAATAATTTTATGTGTGGCATGCACTCAATCAGAAGCGATTTTTATTTTAAATTTTCAAACTTCAAGAATACTGTAGACCAGTTTGTTTGTTTGTGAGTATGAACCAATTACTTTGCGTCTGTTCAACCCAGTGGCTCTCAAAGTGGTGTCCTCGTACATTTTAGTGTCCATGGAACACTTTCAGAAGGTCTGCAAAAGAAATTTGGAGTAGGCCTTACTTGGCTCATAGATAAAAAATTTTGCTTCCGACTCCTGTGCGTTCAGAAGGTACGCAATCTATGCTTGCGAGATTTATTTCTTGCTTCCGATGCGTTCGTTTTGATCACACTACCCGACTTGCCTATAGCGTCACAGAGAGAAAAGTTTAGTTTATTGGCCGCTACTACTATAGTTAGCAACTCCTCTGGGCTACTGTAGCTGAAGCTTAGTATTTTTGTACTTAAATTGGTATCGAAAAAAGTAGGCCTCTGGTATCAGTAATCAAGTTATGGAGATATGCCAGTTGCAGTTTTGCATGAGAGTTTCTTATGTAGAATTCATTTGAAAAGATACGAACTGATTGCCGCAAAGCAAGTGCACTCATCCCACAAAATTCCTAAAGTACTGTATATTTTTACTCTGTGTAGGCATATTTTTCACTATACGATACATTGATTTTGTAGTTGTGATCGTTTAATTTTTTTAGCTTTGCTAAAAAAGCCGCCAAACATTAAAAAATTTGCATGAAGTCCGATGTGAATTTTTTTTAAAGTTTTAAAACCACTGGTCTAACCAAACCAAAGCAGAGATTTTTTTTAGGTTCCGTTTGCAAGTATTTCGTCAGGCTTGGCCACCATAACGAGTAAACTTCTAAGCCGTACCAATGGGAAATAATCGTAAAGTGTTTTTCCCAAGAACATATCAACGCATTGCCAGTCCGGAAATCTAACCAAAGATTCAAGGGTCAGCAATCTTTTAATCTCTAGCCATATACACCCTACCACTAAGCTATCGCCGCAAATACAGGCCGGTGTTAATTGACTTTTAGTCTAGTCAAAAAACTTGCATACTCTTTTACTTAAATCGACATCCATAATCTGTAGAATATTTGTAGACTTTCGACAGAAAAACGTAAATTTATATGTCAAATATTTACAGTAGTATTTAAAATATCTTCAACAAATCATCTTCTTCAGCACTGCCAAACCAGAAAACACTGTCTACGTATAAGGAAAAAAAATTTTATAATGACTTGAAAATGAATGTTTAAAAATTAAAGTTTTTGAATGTTTGAGAAAAAGATTTGCAGTTTGCAAGAAAAAATTTGCTAGCAAAAAATTAAAAGCGTTTCCTCAGTAAAATGCATCTTAGTCAATTTGGTTTAATTACTTTTTATTTTAAAAGCAGTTGCTTGAGCAGCAAGATGCATTTGCGTATAAAAATGTACGGATGCCGTTTAGTACTTTGACAAAAATTAGATACCACTGTGACAATAAATAAACCAAGTTCAGAAGGCTGTATTAATCAACAAAAAGTTTAAGACATACTTATGTAAGCAAATATCTAAAACCTAAAAAGGCATCATTTCCACATATCGTCTCTTAGTGATGGCAGTTGCATATTTTAGTTACATTTTGGTACGAATCATTTTTAGTTCTTGTCATAAATTTGCTTATTGCTCTTTTTCCGCCGTTCTTCTCGATATTCTAATTTGCAACTAGCACTAAAATACCTCTGCTTTCTGCTTCACAGCTAAATTGCTATATGAAGTAGCTCATTAAAATTGTAAGGCTTGAAGTATTTCATTGTAAATTAATTTAATTTATAATGAACTCTTTGATAATTACTTCAAAGTATATTATTTTTTATTTCATTTTATTCAGAAGTTACTAATTCAGACGAAGACCTAAAAAATGAAGCCAAAAGCGTTTGATTTTTGCTTTACAACTTTAACAAACTATTTAAATATTTTCAATTGCTGTGCCTAAGTTGTTAATACTTTTCAGTTTTTGTAATGTTATGTTACGTGGTTTTCCAAGACAAAACTGTTATTTATACATAAGAAATGCATCGTTACAGAAATTTATTACTGATTCATGATGATTTACATCAATTGTATTGTATAGTAAAGTATTGGTCTTTTTTGTAACTAGGAATTACAGCTTTGTTATTTATATTTAGGTGACCAGTTAAAAAATGCTTTGAAGGCTGCAGCAATAAAGAAAAGCAAACTTGATAAGTTTTTTTGTGTGAAACACACAATTAATGCAGTTCCCTTGCAAATGACCAGAAACGAATTAAAGTCATTGGATGACGTTGGCCATTTTCATCACAGAGATGATGTTCCACAAACACTTTCAAAAGAACCGACCGGGGACGTTTCTATTGACAATATGTTCGATAAAGCAAAACAACACGCTCAGGAACTGACACCACACAATCAAAACTTGACTGAAGAAGAAAGAGCTCCATTTGGAAGTTTGATTGCTGTGATCGGGCAAGCAGGAATTGGGAAGAGCACACTTACAAAATCTATCCTTAAACAAATACTGGAAAAAGACTTATTTAGTGTTAATTACCCGTTTTATTTGCAGTTTCGTGATATTGATTATACGCAAGATACAAACTTGCTGTCCTTACTTGCCCAAACTCTGTCTCTTCCTTGGATCAACAACTCGGAACGACGTGATGCTGTTTTAACAGCACTTTCTATTCGAAGTGATGTCATTTTGATAATGGACGGTTTTGACGAAGCAGTTATCGATAATTCAACTATTCCTACTACCAATCTACATGCCTTTGCAAAACCAGAGGTTTTCATCAAAAACATTTTGCGAGGGGAAATTTTTGGCAATGCTAAAAAGATTATAACTTCGCGACCACGACAATTGCTGGAGCTGCCTAAAGAAATTCGTCCCAACTACATACTGAACATCCTGGGGCTTAAAACAGACGAACAGCATCAAATTTGTAAAGACGTTTGTAAAGAAGACGCAGATGAGGTTTTTTATCACATTCAGCAACAGCCTTCAATTGCCACGTATTGCTACGTACCATGCAACTGTATTTTAGTGATGCATGCAATTCACAGCATGAAAAATCTTCAAACTAACAAAAATCGTCAGGTTTCAATGCCTGAAACCATCACTGACATTTTTGCAATTGTTGTGTGTCTATTTGTTATTAGCCCACATGTGCGAGGTACTTGTTCTGACATTCTTTTGCAAAAGCTTGCACGTTTGGCTTGGGAAGGATTTAAAACTCGCAAGTTTACTTTCTCAGAAAACGAACTCCGAAAGGCCCAAATTTCTGAAGCAGAATTGAATTTATTTTTAATAGCATCCTTCACCCCGAGCGAAATGACATTTGTAGGAGGTTCAAAAAAAGCTTTCTATTTCTCGCATCTTCTGATTCAGGAGTTTCTTGCAGCATTATATCTGTTTTACTTTTCTTCCCTGAAAGAATTTGAACAACTTGTGACAGGGAAATCGTTTGGTTCAATTCGATATTTGAAGCCTAAGTTTAGATTGACTGATGGAGATTGGGAAATCGTGACAAAATTTTTGTTTGGGATCTGTAACAAAAAAACTCAGGCAAGATTATCAGATACCTTTTCTGAACTTGAATTCTCAGAGTCTGTCAAAGTCAACACGCTTTGCAAATTTGCTTTGAATAATTTGCCAAATCAGTCCACTTCAGACAATTCCTATTTTCCAAAATTAATTCCTGTTTGTAACTGGGTTCATGAAATGCATGATGATGATTTTGCAACTAAAATTGCTGATTGCTTGAAGAAGAAAATTATCATCAACGGCAAGGTGTTGCCTAGTGACGTTGCTTCATTAAATTATGTTCTTTGTCACAGACAGGCGCCCATCTACCTGGATTGCAGTCAATATGATACTTGGTTCGTTGGAAAAAGTATTCATCACTTTTTGGACGCAATGGAAAAAATTGAACCTGTTACGGTAATTCAATTTTATAAGAATAAATCAAACATTATACAAATGAGTAATTTTGAGGTGCAACATACGCCAAATTAAAGATGACGATCAGCAAAATTAAATTCAAGTAATTGTTTCGTTTGTCATAGACTTATTTTGATGTACTATAAAGCTTGTTTCACTGCATTTCAAATTTGACAGGAAAAGTTACAAAACATACTTTTTAATTGGGTTAGTTGATATTTACTTTCTGCGTTGTTTGTTTCAAATGCTCTATGTATTGTTTTTACACGCTTTGAAGTTCAATGTTAGTAGTACCTTGTAGAAGCTAAACAATAAACTGAGACTTAAAAACCAGAACGGATAAAAATCATTGATATCGTTTGTCAGCTAAACGTGTGAACTATACACAAGCTTTTTAAAGTAGATAATTTAAATTCACAAGATTGGTTCTAAATTTTTGAAACATCGAATCGTTTAAACTGTTTTTGAAGTTTGTGATACAAAAAAGTTATTGAGACTTTGTGCGAGTTTGGAGCAGTTACAAAGGTTGCAATGCTCAAAAAAGTTGCAGTAAAGAACATGTGGATGTAGTGAGATAAGCAGCTTTTTTAAAGTGCAACATAAAAAAAAAACGATTCGGCGTTGAAAATTGTCTAAAAGATTAGTATAAAATTAAAATATAAAAAATTTTTTTCAGCTTTCTATTTAGCATGACGTAATATTGCAATTAAAAATATCAACCTTGTGACCACTTGTTTTTGAAAAAAAAAGAAAAATCATATTTACAACGTATTATCTGGAGAGAACCCTCAGCAACGGTAAAATTTATTTAATGTCTTGCAAAAAAAGCCTTAGAATAAAACTAATAAATTAAATTTTTGAGTGAAATTGCTTGTCAAACAGATGGTTGATTGATATAACAGACTGGATGAACATAAAAATATTCAAGAATTATTTTTTTGTCAAAATCAGTCAAAATAATTTTTTTTGTATTAACCATCTTCAAACGCTCGCTTTGAATTTTTTGAGGGGAGCTGCAGAATTGACGCAACTCAAAAAAAAAAAACAAAAATAATCTACCAAAATCAATTTAATCATAAACATTTTAATAGCCACTTTTTGTTTTGTGTTGTCTAACAGACAATCTTAAAAAGCTTCTTTAGAAAGCCAAGGTCAAACCAAGCCCAAAAGTAAACCATTCTATTACAAGGCTAAACCATTTTAGCAGACAACTTTCTGTGAAAAATTTTTCTTGTGAAAGCTCATTTTTGAAGAGTTTTTTTAGCAAGAAGCGTTGCTCTGTAAAATAGTGATAAGAAAGTAATTTCAACTTTTCAGCAAAAGTCATTGATGCAATAGGAATGCAACAACAGTCTAATTTTTTTCCACTCTGTAAAACTTATTTTTGTTTAATAAAAAGTTGAAAAAACCTATTCACGTTGCAATAATTTTCTTTACAATGAACTACATCTAAATCCTTAATCAGGACTGTAGATTTAGTTGTTGTTGGTCGGAAAAGAGCGTCTTTCACTTTTTCTTTAAAAGCTTCTCAAAGCGTAGACCTGAGTTAAATGCTAGATAATTTTAATGCAGAGCTGGACTATAAACGCAACTATAAAACACTTCGCTATACAGTCGTGGCCAAAATAATAGGACCAAGCTTGAAAAAATGGAATTTTTTTGTCTTTACTGTTAATAATAAAATATAAAGCGATTGGTGTGATATAAAGACTGACCACAATGTTTGTGCATTAAATACATGTATTTTGCATTCAAAATGACACAATAATTTCAATATTTGGTGCATCCACCTTTACACTTGATGACGTCATTCAGACGTTTTGGCATGCTTTCTATCAGCTTCCGGCAATATTCTGGGATGATCTCTTTAACCCAAACTTCTTTTATTGCTTTTTCTAACTCTTTGGCACTACTTGCCTGTTTTTCAGCAACTTTATTCTTAACCACCATCCACAGATTTTCAATAGGATTCAAGTCTGGACTGCTACCAGGCCAGTCGAGAACTTTGACCTTTTTCGACTTCAAGAAAGTGGTCACAATTTTAGAACGATGACACGGTGCTCCATCGTGCATGAAGATTTTACAATTGTGGACAGTCATGTGAAGTTCGAGCTTTTCCTCTAATAGCTGAAGATATCATTGGCCGTTCATGGCTACTCCTTTTGGCAGGAAAAATAACCCTGCTGTCCCATTCACAGATATGCCCCCCCATATCATGACACTGGGGGGATGTTTCATTGTTTGCACGATAAACTTTTCGTTAAATCGTTGCCCTGAAGGTCTACGAATGAAGAGCTTGCGAGAGTTGAATTGTTGCAATGTGGATTCGTCCGAAAACAATACTTTTTCCCATTGCTGAACTGTCCAGCTCACATGTTTTTCGGCAAATGCCAATCGCTTCAGCTTCATGGTGGGAGTGAGACGTGGCTTTTTGGCTGGTTTGCAAGATTTTAAGCCAAAATCATTCACTAGCCTTCTACTAACTGTTCTCCGACTGACATTGATTCCAGTTTCTAATAGCTGCAACCGTATTTTCTTTGCAGAACTCATAGGAGACCGAGTTGCTGCTCGTTTCACTGCTATATCATTTCGACTGGTAGTTTTCCGTGGCCTTCCTGGCTTTGCAGCCTCTGCGTATGACCCTGTTTGGTTAAATTTTACTGTGGAATTATGGACTGCGGTTTTGCTACACCTCAGGCGTTTGCTAATATCACGTTCTGTATATCCTTCCTGTCTAAGTACGATAATT
Organism: Trididemnum nubilum; assembly: GCA_963965965.1. Taxonomy (NCBI): domain Eukaryota; kingdom Metazoa; phylum Chordata; class Ascidiacea; order Aplousobranchia; family Didemnidae; genus Trididemnum; species Trididemnum nubilum. The sequence goes on along the minus strand of CAWYPQ010000654.1, from coordinate 41,772 downwards.
TGAGGTCGAACTACCTCTGAAACTGACTTGCTTCTGCCCATTTTTGGAGTTACAGATTTCCACACTCATCTTTATCTTTTTGCTTTAAACTCAAGATATATGAAGCTTCTAAGCTAGTTACATTCAATTTAAACCAACCTGCAAGTATAATGATGCAATAAAGCAATTGTATTAAATTATAAAGTCATAATTACACTAAAAACACGACTAAAGAAAGTTTTTTTTTAAAGTATGTTTTGCAAGGTGGTCCTATTATTTTGGCCACGACTGTATTTCAGGCCATCATAAAATGCTATCCCTGAGGGCAAAAAACGTCTAAAAGAAGTCTAAAACGAAACTTAGTCTAAATGTTGTTTATTTTGCAAAATAGGTGAATAGACGTCTTTACAAAGACTTCGAATATACGCAAACTCAACCACGTGTAAAGGTCTTTAAGTTACGCATATTTGACTTCTTTGTAAAGACATCTTTTCAAGTACAATACATGCAGTTTTGCGAAATAGACAACATTTAGACAAAAATTAAACCATTTAGATTACGTCTTCTTCATAAATTTATATCATGTTCAAACGTTTATTTGACTAACTTTGTGCCCACGGGGATCTCTTGGAAATCTAGAGTTGCTATAATAATGTATACATAGATGGTTTGCAAAACCTAGCGCTCATTTAACTTCAGAATTCCATAAACAAAAAATTGGTTTCAAAGTCAGTTGGCGAACCATTTTGCCTCCGACAAACTCATGTAGTGCAGGGCTCCCCAACCGTTTCATAACCGTGGCCCAATTTTATCTTAAAATAAATCCCACGGCCCACTATTCAAAGTTCTGCATTACCACAATTTACTGGAATCTTTTAAGTGATCTCAAAAAAATACCAATAAAATAAAATGAAAAAGGTTATCGTGTCCGCTACTGTTATTCTCTGCAATCCCCTCCTCCCCCCTCAAAATAAGGTCATCAATCGCGTCAGTTACTGCGGTTTTTTGCTATGTTTTAAGCGATCTCCAAAACAAAACAAAAAAAACAAACATTGCACCGGAGACCGGAAATTTTCAACCTTCAAAATAAAAAAAACAAAAACATCATCACGCAAATAAATTTTTACACTTTTTGCCCTAACATTCAAATTTTTATACAGCTCTGTGGCCCACCGCAAAATGCCCTTATGGCCCACAGGTTAAAAACCATTTATCTAGTGGGCAGTAAAATTTTTTTTTTGCCTCAAATTCTTGATCATTCTTTTCTGATTTTAAGACCCGTCCAGAACTTACTGGGTCCTCTCTTAGTTAAAGCTTAGAAAGTGACTATACGGTCTTGAATGGGGATTCGCTTTTAGAAGTGACATTAAACAAAGTTATTATCAAAAAATAATCATATTTAAATAAAATTATTCTGCTTTAAAATTTTACTTTGAGTTGTGTAAAAATTTTCGATAATTTGTCAATATTGTATTGGTCAGTTTGCCTAATTTGTCACATTTTTTGCTTTAAAAAAATCTTATTTTTTTGTACATTACAGTTTACTTAATTCGTCTTCGCCTTTTAATTTTTCAACTTGCTTAGTTTAACATCGTATTTTGATCCCCGTAGAGCATTTTCGCATTGAATTACTGCAATTGACTTCTTCTTCCAGCAACAATGATTGCTTAGAGACAAATTCATACAGATAAACTACAAATCAAACCGCTTATCCTATGCAGGTTTCTGAACAGCACTTTCTATGCGGATTGTAATGATGAAGTTAGATTTTTGACCAAAACATGCTGTCGTTTTAGTCGATATTTGAGTGTAAAATTTTAAAGTCCAGTTGATATTTGATCGGCAACTATTGCAACTTAATGAGGACAAAAATGATGCAATCAGATTTAAGGGTAAAAAATTGCTTAAATATTAAAGTTTGCTCTCAGATTCAAACAATGATGATTTAAAAAATTATAAGTGTTGTAATTGTAAACTCTAGAGTTTTAACCTCTGTTAATATGAATAGTTAATTTCATTTTTATTTTCATAAAACCATAGTTAAAACAAAAAAAATTTGAAATGTTTTTGACATAATTACGTTGATCATTTGTAAAAAATAAACCCTAACATCAAAAAATGTAAAAAACGTAAATAATATCTGGAAAGCAATCAGTAGTCTGATTACAAAACCAATCACGTAGTTATTGTGTTGCATATACGTGGTTACTGCTGCTCAATGTTAACAAATCACTGAACTAGATTCCATCAGTTGCACTTGATGCGTACAAAATGGCATCATTACAAAGGTGCAATGCTAGCTCTGTGCAGTGAGTGAAAAAAAGACTATTGTTACGTGCTAAGCAATTCCAACGTAATCGACCTCTGATCTGATGCTTAATTTTTGTTTCACAGATAAACAGAAGCAGCTTCAATCTTCATGTTAATGAAACTGACCAATCTTTCAATTTAACTCAACTCATTCGAGATGTCGAAAACAAAGGAGAACTAAGAGTTCCTGTGGGTATTGGAAAAAAAGGGCTGGAAATATTATCAGCTATTATAAAGCAAAAAACAACCAAAGTAAGAAAATTTTTGGCTTTTTGGGCCAGATTCACGCTTACTTTAATGTTTTTTCAATCATAAAAAGCGACACTATTACGTTTAAATAAAGCCTTTGCTTAATCTTTGATTGTGGTCAAAGTTTGAACTGAATTTTTTTTGGTTTTGGGCCCGATTCCAGCTAATCGTTTCGTGCGGATTATTTTTCTTGTTAAGAATACCACTCATTTAACCACTGTAAATAAGTAAACAGTTTAGTTTACTACTTAAAACTACGTAATGCTTTTGATTGAATGTCAAATTGGGTTGAAAACATACCAAATATTGCGACGTCATGAAACTTTGCAATTTTGTGTTTGAGACTGCTACGACGCGAATTTGTACACTGTTTTCGAGTTTGCTTTACTTAGTTGATAAAACGCAAGCTTTCATTTAGAATGAAAGTCACGTAATAAGTTCGTAATTTGCGATGATCAATAAGTTCAAAACAAAATCGCTGACCTAGTTCAATAAAAATTAGTGACTAAGTAACTTATGCACGTGCTTTTTTGACATTTTTTAAGAGTTTTGTATGCAGCAGTAAGTATAACACAATAAAACCAAATCGCATTTTTGAACTTGAGCTACAAGGGAGTGTAATGTGTGTATTTCGATTGCCAATTTATTAAATGAAGACGTTTGTCAAATTTAACTAAAACCGCAGAATGTCTAGTCAAGCATTTAGATTTTCCTTCTCAAATTAGGTCGGTAGTGTTGTCAGGTCACTTTTAAAAACAAAAAAAGGTATTTGTAAAATTACACTTTTTAACGCTTAACCGTAGTGTACAGTTATTAAGAGGTGATCACTGATCACCTGTGACATCAGAATTTTCATTCTTCATGTTCGGCCGGTCAAAAACTATTTTGAAAAAAAAACTTGGAGTTCCAGCACTAACGCGATAAGAAACGTAATGCTAATTAGATATTTTTCCTAACAGTTTTAGCTTTGACTAAGTGACGTAAAAATGATATTTTGATGAGTTCGTACGTGATGAGTCTCAACACGTAGTTCTTTAATATCAACAAGTAGTATATAATAACAAATTGAAGCAGCGATATATATACAGCGAGTAAACAAAGAGAAGCGAAAACAAAGACACGTTAATTAAATTCCTTATGTTTTGCAATATCAGTTCATTATGTAATACCACTCATAGCAATGAGCGATATGTGCCAATAGCTGGATACCACAGACATAATTGCACACGGACAAAATAAATTGATTATTAACTCGGCCACCACAGACCTCTTCCCAGAATGATGGGCATGATGGACGACAAAGCCTGCCGAGGCTGTCCATCATACTCATCAGTCGGCGACAAGAAAAGTGGGGCAGAGCACCATCAATGAACAGCGTTAGAAAAAAAACATTTAAGGAAATTCAGTATAAAACAAATAAATACACATCAGTGAAAAAGCACTTCAAAACACAACGCAAAATAATGACTTCATATACTTCTGGGACACTGTCGTGAGGCGGATAGGTCCGGTTTCTTACTCTTTGAATCAAAAAGGATGCACACATACATAATGTCCACGTTGTTAAAATTACATACCAAATTAACGGCAATACAAAGGCCGTGATGACTAGGGTGACCCATTTTACACGATTTTTTGAGAAGTTTGAAGCAGAGGCCCATCGGCGTAAATTTATGTGCAATTTGTTGTACTTAATGGAAAAATATGAAAACTAATATTCTAAAATGTTCTTTGAACCTAATTGACCCCTATGTTTTTGTAAAAAAAAATGCCTAATTTTTGTTACTCCATAATCGCTAACGCTATAAAATTGATTTTGGTGTCAAAACATGCAGAATATGCAAGTTTCTATCTGCCCTAAAAGAAGTTTTTTTGTGATTCTCTCAGAAATCCAGTAAATTGCAAAAGTTTAAAAAATCAAACATTTGCGATAGCCAGAAATTATATAGTAAGGCCTAGGAAAATTTTTTCAATCGTTTTGCTAGATTTTTGCTGGAAACATATTAAAAATGCTGTTTGTGCAGCATGTAGGCTTTTGGTTTATCAATTTATCACAAAAATAGCTGTTTAGAATGTGCACGTCTCGCTACTATATTGTAGTAGTATCAGTAAAAGTTAGAGACAGAGTGATGGTCAACATTTTAACTTATTGCGAAAATGTACAACTAATGAAAATCAAAACACTATCGACATTACTATCCGTATGATGTTCACAACTTCAACGCAAGTCTGCGAAGTAGCAACCAGTCTGCCACAACATTTTGGACAAAACAGCCACGTTCAATTTTTAGACCAATTTCCTTCGAGTTTTGTTTGGTGCAATCGCAAACTCTTTACGACCTGATACAAACATTGTTTTTGTTGGCTATCTTTGGTTATCTTATTGATGTGAAATTCAGATACCCGGCCCAAAGCTCTTTCTGCAGAATTATTTGCTACACTCAAATATTGTATCATTTTTCTAGCGTTTTGTTATTTGGAGTCATCAGGCCATAACCGGGCTGGTTTACGCAGAAAGGAAACTTTGAAGTTCAAGAGATTAAAGAGCTGCCGTGAATCTACACCAACCAGATCTTTCAATTGTATTGTTTCACTAACCGCTGGAAACAGGAGCTCATTGAAAAAAGAAATATCTTTTCTTTCATATCTTAATAAAGCTGTAGCCTTTGCCTGTTTTTCATGAACCGAGAGCTTATCACTAAAACGACTGAGCACAACCAAACGCTCCGGCAAGTACCAAAGGTGGTCGTCGAGTTTCTTCAGCGTGGATGCAGTCATGCTCGAATAGCCATTAGGATATCTTTTGGGATGTTTTTGTATGGCTTTTAGATTGAATTGCAGTGTTTTATGTTTCGTTTAGTCATTCTTTGCAGCATCCAATGCATCTGAAGAGGGAGTCCGACTTTTAACGTAATTCAGGCATGGGAAAATATCCAAATTGGTGATGCTTTCAAGATTATCATGTGGAACTACCTCTGCCAGCTGCTTGCCAAATAATGGTATCTTTCAAGAATATACAACTTTCGACATTCACCGCACAAAAAGTTTAGCTCCTGGAGCCTTTACAATAAAAGAAAGACCTTTCGGCGTGGTTCCACCTGCAACAGAAATTGACGACTTGCCAAATAAATTTGTCATTTGGTCAATGGCATGGTCGAGTGGTTACATAATTTTCACATTCTATTACATAGTTACATATTCAGTTACAGTTACATTCAGTTATTTCAGTTACATAGTTACATATTCTTCACATTTTCACATTTTTCACAAGTGGTCACATTCTATTTGAATAAGGTAAAAGAGGTTAAACGGTAGGCCTAGTGATAGTTGGTGGTAGAATCTTTTTAACTTTTGGTTCAAGCCTTCCCTCTCTTTGGTCAAATCCAACTTTTTCTTGAAGATTTTATTGCAGTGAAGCCAGATGGTGTTCAGCGGGGTTTTGTTGGCAAAATAATTTGCCGTTTTGAGGAGAAAGGTTTTAGGCTTTGTGCCATGAAAATGACGACTGCCAGTAAAGATTTGCTAAAAATGCACTTTGCAGATCTCAGTTCAAAACCATTTTTCCCAAAACTAGTTGAATTTATGTTGTCTGGGCCAGTTGTGGCAATGGTTTGGGAAGGAAAAGGAGCAGTTAAAACTGATCGTAAAATGCTTGGAGAGAATAACCCTGTTGATTCTCTTCCTGGAACAATTCGTGGAGATTATTGTATTGACATTGGGAGAAACATATGTCATGGATTTGACTCTGTGGAAACAGCAAAGAAAGAAATAGCTTTATGGTTTAAAGAAGGTGAAGTTAACAATTATTGCTGTGCTAACAACTCTTGGGTGTATGAATAAGAAGGCTACTTCAACCTGACACTCAGCACTCTTTTGGTGTTTTGTGCCTACATAGCAGGATCTGACATTTGTACTTTTTGTATTTTTGTGTACATAGTTGAATCTGACTTTTTTTCTTTTTTTTTTCTGTACCTTTCTGTATAAATTTATAATTACCAGTATATTAAAAGATACTTTTCACCTGTTTTCATTTTAAATTCAAAACAACGTTTTCTGCATATTTTGTGGCTGATTCTAAATTTGCTATTTTGTCTAACTAGTGTAGAATCGTTCATTGGTTTGACTGCTTGATAATGCCAGTTAAATGTCCATGTGAAATATGTTTAAGACCTTGTAAAAGGAACCAGTGTGCTATTCAGTGTGATATGTGTGATGGATGGATTCACCTCAAATGCACAGTCATTAGTTCCCTTAAATTTCACACTCTTTGTTCTTCTACTGAACCATACCTCTGCCGAAATTGTTACAGTGAATTGTTTCCTTTTCAAACCCTAGATGATAAGCAATTGTTAAATGAAATGAGAAATGATGACAAACTAAACTTTGATATTAATCACACAAATAATTCGTTTTTCCCAGCTAAATGCTTACAGGCAGACAACAAGATAAAAAGCTTAGTAAATGACTTAAATTTTGGTTTGGTTGACTCAAAATACTGCTCACAAGCCGAAGCCAATATTATTAACAAAAAGTGTAAATTTTCTTTGCTTTGCGTGAATATAAGAAGCTTAAATGCAAATTTTGATAAATTGAATGAACTTTTAACAAATTATGATATCTTACCTGATATCATTGCTATAAGTGAAACCAAACTTAAATTGTTACAGGTATACAATGCAAAGTTAAGTGGGTACCATTTTTACCACAAAGGCACTACTACAAGATGGGGAGGAGTAGGATTGTTTATAAAGGAGTCTTTATCAATTTCAATTTGCAAGGAGTTTGACTTAAACATTCCTAACTGTGAAGATATGTGGATTCAACTAGATTTAGGAAATAACAAAAATGTATTGTGGGAGTAATTTACAGCCACCCTAAACAGAAATTATCAAAGTTTTGCAAGAGGTTTGAATCAACCATTGAAAAATTGAATAGTAGAAAATTGATGTATTATATCGGAGGAGACTTCAACGCAGATTTGTTGAAAAGTAACTCTGATATCAATATTAAAGATTTCATGAATTTAACATATAGCTTAGGCTGCATTCCCTTAATTACACACCCAACAAGAATAACCACTACAAGCTCAACTCTTTTAGATCATGTTTATACAAACAATGTAGTGGGTGAACACAAAAGTTTTATTCTGGTGGAAGATGTAAGTGATCACCTGCCAGTATTGGTGTGTTCTAATTTAAGCCTGCCCAAGAGTGAAAAATCAACTGTCACCCTAATTCGTGACACAAAAAATTTTGAAGTAGAAAAATTTCTAGACAAATTAACTGAAGGAATGGAGCTATTAGGTGATATCAAAGAGGAATGCATTGACAACTACACTGAAAAGTTTATTGACATTTTTCATAAGACATTAAACATACTTGCATCATTACGAAAACAAAGCAGAAAGGAAACAAAACTAAAAAACAAACCGTGGTTATCCAAAGGAATCCTTATATCAATCAAGCAAAAAAATTTATTGTACAAAAGAGCCCTTAAATTAAATGATAGTAATACATGGGCACAATACAAAGTCTATAGAAATAAACTGACTCATATTAAGGAATATGCAAAACGACTTTACATTAAAAATTTAGTGAATGATAATAAGCATGACACCTCGTCGCTTTGGAAAATTATAAATAACATTATTCACTTGAAAAATGTGAAGAAAAATAACATTCCTAATAAAATGTATGCTTCCAAAAGTGAAAGTGCACAAGGTCCACAGGCCATCAGTAACTTGTTCAATAATTATTTCATAGAGATAGGAGTTAACCTTGCATCTACCATCGAAACACCAGCTATCATTGATGGCAAATTTAATGCCACATCTTTGATTCAGAGTAGTTGCAATTCTTTTTTTCTGGAACCAATAGTTGAAGAAGAAGTAGTAAATTACATCAGAGCTATGAATCCATCAAAAAGTACAGGAAGACATGGAATTCCTGCAAAGTATATAAAAATGTCAGGCTCTGTTATAGCTCCAGTTCTAACTAACATTTTTAATGCATGCATATCAACAGGATATTTTCCAAAAGTGTTAAAAACCGCTGAAGTTGTTCCAATTTTCAAAAAAGGCGAAAGAGAGCTATGCAGTAATTATCGCCCTATTTCTATTTTAAATCCTTTTGCCAAACTTTTTGAAAAGTGTCTGCTTGATCAACTAAACAATTATTTTATGAGCAATAATTTGATTAGTCCAAACCAGTATGGTTTTAAGAAAAATTGCTCAACAAATGAAGCCGTTTTAGATATTTACAATAAGCTACTTGACAATATGGATAAAAAGCTCATTACATGTTCTATTTTCTTAGATTTAAGAAAAGCATATGATACCATCAATCACACAATACTGATCAAGAAACTAGAAAAGTATGGAATTAGAGGATTACCATTACAGTTACTAGCAAGTTACCTGACTGATCGTCAACAGTATACAATTGTAAATCAATATAAATCCAAGTCAAGCGAGGTTATTTGCGGGATTCCTCAGAGATCAACTCTAGGTCCGTTGTTATTTAATATTTATATCAATGATTTACCACTTGCTTCAAATTCCACAATTCATCTTTTTGCAGATGATACAAACCTTACTCTCTCCCATTCTAATGTTTCAACACTGCAACAAAATATTAATGATGAATTAGTCAATGTAAGCAATTGGTTCAAGGTGAATAAATTATCAATTAACTTTAATAAAACTGAGTTTATGGTAGTGACAACAAAACAAAATAAACCTGAACTCAAAGTATCAATAGATAATAATCCAATCAAGCAATCACATCACATAAAGTATCTAGGTGTTCTCATAGACGACAATCTAAACTGGAAACAACAAATCAAGGAACAATGTTCAAAGGTAGCAAGGGGATCTTGGGCTCTTAATCAATTAAAACACTTTGTAGATGAGCAAACCTTAAGATCTGTTTACCACTGCCTCATATACTCTCATCTACAATACTGCATAAGTAGTTGGGGGACTGCTTCAAAATCAACATTAGCACCTCTCTTTATTCTGCAAAAAAGAAGCATCAGATTGTTAACTGGAAGTGGATATCGTGAGCATACTAATCCTTTGCTCTATCGAGCTAAATGCTTAAAACTCAAAGATATTTACTCTCTGGAAACTGCAAAGCTAATGTACAAAATTCACAATAATGTATTATCTTTTGCAAATTCAGATAAGTTTAACCTAACAAAAAACTGCTATACACATAAGACAAGATTGAGCCACAAAAACAACTTCTTTCTTCCAAGAACTAGAACAAGATTAGGGCAAAAGTCTCTATCATTTGCAGGAATTAAAATTTGGAATGAAATTCCAAACAGTACGAAAGAAGTTTCATTCTACAGATTTAAAAAAGCTGTTAAAGCTTATTTTTTATCAAACTTTGAAACTGATAAAAGCTAGAATAACAGCTTTTTATCAGCAATGCAGTAGTAATTACAGGAATCATAGTTGCATATTTATGCTTGAGTTCAACAATAACCTATTTTATTGCTTGAATGGCATGAGATTGGTGCATTTATCTATCACACATTTATACAATACGTCATCTCTCATTTTGATGTGCCCTTGAATTATAAGTAATTTTGCAGTAACTGACTGAGGTTGATATATACTGGTATTGGAAATTGTACCAATACTAATGAAATATTGGCAAACAAAACAAAGCAAGAAATTTTTTTCACTCCAATTGCCCACTTTAAATTCTGTAAAACATAAATAAGCATTATGAACTTTATTGATTTATTTTCTATCTAATGTGTAGTTACAGTATTTTTTTATTTTTTATTTTTTAGTATGCTTAGAGTTAGAACAATTCTAATGTTGCCTTGCATTTTCTTCACATGGTGACTGTGAGTTTTGTGTATACACTGTACATATCTTTGCAACACTTTGTTTTAATTTTGCGTAAAATTTTTTATCATAGAAAGTAGCAGACTGAGAAAATCTAGAAGCTGCTTTTCTAACCTTAACTTGGTGAGGTGGCAGTAAACTTAGATGACCTTTCGGTCCTTCGCTGTCTCCTCACCAAGTGACTAAATATCGCTTTGACTCTGCAAGTTTGTGTGTTGGTTTTAAAGGAATTGCATATTTCGATGCTTTAGTGATAGACCTAGAGGAAGTTGCAGTTTTTTTTTCTTGTGATATGACGTCACTTGGTAAATAAATAAATATGATGATGATGATGATGATGATGATGACATAAAAATGTCGTTATTATGACGACTCGGGCTTGACAAGTCTTGGGTTGAACTCGCACCTTTGTCTCATTGTTGCGTTTTTGGACAAAAGTTTTTTATTTACTATGCTTCTCCTGCTTGGTTGATTAAAAAAATTAGCAAATTTCATGTTTATGACATCAAGAAACAACCAGAAAATTTTGAAAGCCGACAACTCTTCACGCAGGTGCGGATTGGTCCAACATAAGTTGTAGCACCGCCGTCCATTTTCAGCGAATGGAGGATAAGATGATGCAACCAATCAATCAAACATGTCAATACTGTATAATGTCGTATTAAAATAGTTTGATACTTGCTTTGAAGTGTTTATCCTAGTCTATCGCCAAATATGCGAACAAGTTTCTCTTGTTTATGGGATGCATTTAAGTTCCATAATTCAGTAATTCTGTACAAATTATACTAGACATACAGTAAAATACCAAAATATTAATAATATTCGGGTTCGGGCTGGATTCGGACCTGAAATTTTCGGCCAGTTTACAACTCTGATTGCCGGTGAGTTTGAGGTTGCCCACGATATATCAGATATTTGTTTTAATCTACCTCAACAATTTGATTTTAGAGTACGAGCCCATTCATTGCAAACTGCAACGGAAGGTGGCGGTGAATTATGTATATGATTATTTTTAGTTTTGGCACCAAAGAAATAAGTTGTTGTTTCTGAAGTCGTTTCGTAGAGTTCGCAGGTTGTGATGGGAATTTTTATGAAATTATCACTAGGATAATATACGTCAGCACCGAAATTTATAATAGAAGTCGTGTTGTGTCGCACACACAGCAAAGGCTTTGGAATGTAAAATTCTCCCTTGATCATATTTTTATGGCATACAGGCAACACCAAGCTAGGGTTGTTGGGTTGTATAATATACAGTAACAAAAGCAATAAGCGAATAAAGTGGGTTAAACGATTTCTTGATGGCATCGTCAAAAGTGGAATCTATCTGGTTCACGAATTTCACGGCCTCTTTGGGTGAATCTGCCAGTGGGAAAGACTGTTGTTGGCTTTCGACTGACTTGGCTGTGATCTGTAAAGTGAAAAGGCATTTTAAGTTTCAACTGCGGATATTTTGTGCTGTGCTGCAGTTTTTTTGTGTGGTTATCTGATGATGTATGTTCTTCAAAATCTGATAAAAGGATGGTGGGTTTCAACCTATCGATTAAACGTTATCTACGATTACGTTTAAGTTAACTTTGAAATACTTGTCAGTTCGTTGCAACACTTTGTACGGCCCATCATAAGGTCGTTGAAGACCTATTTTAACGACATCGTGTCTTACAAAAACAGGAGAGCATGTTGAAAGCTTCCGATCAATGTAAACTGAGCGAGGGGTAGGCTTTCTTAGTGGCGTCGGTTTTAGATTTTGAACGAAAGATCGCAGATGTTGTACGTACTCGATATGAAATTGTTCTTTTTGAGGGAAAAGGAACTCTCCAGGGAGTCTGAGTGATGAGCCGTATAACATTTCTGCCGGGGAGAAATTCATGTCGTTGCTTATAGTGGTCCTTAGTCCTTGCAGAATCCATCCAAGATCAAATACCAGTCGCTGGGCTGTTTTTGAGCTTTGATTGAGGCTTTCAGTACTCGGTGATATCGTTCGACTATCCCGTTAGCTTTGGGGTTGTACGACGTTGTGTTTATGAGTTCGCACCTAAGAAACTCAGCCAAGTCTTTCTATAGACCTGAAGTGAACTGCTTACCTCTGTCTGCTGTGAGGGTAGCGGGGGCACCATAACGAGCCACAAAGTGTAAAACAAAAGCTCCGGTACAAGATTTAGCTGATATGTCCCGCAGAGGAAGGGCTTTGAACCAGCAGCTAAATCTGTCAACTATCGTTAAGAGATAATTGTGGTCGCAAGAACTTGGTAGAGGGCCTACAATGTCTACGTGAATGGGTCGGCATTTTTGTGATGGTGGCACAAATCCTTGTAGAGGTGACATTGTGTGACGTTGTATTTTAGACTGTTGGCACGCTACGCATGACAGGCACCACTGCTTCACGTCCGCTTTCATTCCGGGCCAGGTGTATCTCCTAAATATCAACTTTTGGGTACCCTTGATTCCAGGATGGGACAAGCTGTGGAATGAGTCAAACACTTTTCTGCGGAAGTCTTCGGGTACAAGTGGTCGAAACTTTCCTTTTAAAATGTCACCTAAAATAGGCACACCCTTATTTGGCAAGGATATTCGAGTTTTAGTGAGTTTTTGGATGTTTAAATATGGTCTATGGTTGGGTCACTTCTTGAGCAGCTGCCATTTTTAAGAAGTTGATTGCTTCATTCTCCTCGAATACGCTTGCGGTTATGCGCCATAAGCAATCAGCAACGACATTCTTTTCACCTTTGACATAGCGTAAGTCGCTTGTGAACTGCGCGATAAAATCAAGGTGTCCCTGCTGGCGTGGAGAAGAGTTCTGTAATCATGAGAATATAGCTTTTCAAAAAGAGCATGGTCAGTGAAGGCAGTGAAGGTTCGACCTTCGATGAAATAACGAAAATGCTCGATAGCTAAATATATGGCTAGCAATTAACGATCAAATGTGGAATAGCGTGATTGGGTCAAAAAGAAAGAATGAGAGTAAAACGACAAAGGCTTCCAAGCGCCACTTTTCTCAGGTCTCTGTTGGAGAACCGCAACCGAAAACGCTCGCGTCCACAAAGATGGCAGTTTCGGCGTTAGGAGTTGGAAAGGTGAGTAATGTTGCATTGCTCAATTTTTGTTTAATTTTCAGGAAAGCTGAAACAGCTTCCACAGACCATTTTAGTTTCTTTTTACTGCTTTTAGCTGGTGACAACATTTTGGTTAGTGGTTGTAATGTTTCTGCGCACCCTGGAATGAAACATCTGTAGAAATTTATCATTCCTCAAAATTTCCTGAGTTGTTTCATGGTTTGAGGTTTTGGGAATTTTGTGATTGTTGGTACCTTTTATTCGATGGGTTCAAATCCTTTGGTAGAAATGTGTTGGCCTAAAAATGTGAGATTAGTCACGGCAAATTCACACTTTTCTTTGTTTAATGCCACACCGTTTTGTTTGAAGCGATCATGTAGTAGTCGCAAGTGTTGCTCGTGCTCTTCTAAAGAGTGGGAAGCAACAAGGATTTCATCCACGTAAGCAAAACAAAAGAGCAGACCACGAATAACTTGATCGATGTAAAGCTGATAAGTGTTTCCGGAATTTCGTAGACCAAACGGCATCATTTTATATTCGTACAAACCAACAGGCGTAATGAGTGCTGTTTTATGAGCGTCTTTTGCGGCCATTGATATTAGGTGATAACCTTTGTAACAGTCAAATGTAGGCGTTTCGCAAAATAGTTCGCAAGTTGTGCAATACGCAATTTGCGTTGCCCTTTATGCCTTTTTTCCAGCTCTTGCGCAATTTGCATTGCGCTCTATGTCTTTTTTTTTTCAGCGTTTGCGTAATTTGTGTTGCGCTCTATGCCTTTTTTTAATCGCTTGCGCAATTTGCGCTTGCGAATCGGTAAATCTAATATTTGTTGCGCTTTAATGGCAAATTTTTTCATCTGCATGTGCCTCTCAAAAAATAAATAAATTTTGATTTTACAGATTTAAAGCATGATCACGTGCTAGTTGATGCATCCTGATCGAAAGATTTTTTTTCTTGTCTTGTTTTCTTCTGCACTATCTACTTTCAAACCGCTAAACGTCCTGTATTCAAAGTTTGAGCGATTGAAGATATCAAGACGGACTAGTGTGTGACAAAAATCATAGGTGCCAGGTTTGGAGATTCTCTTCAATCAGGTCTTCCAAAATTTTGAAATTTTACACAGTTAGAGCTAGATGGATCAAATTTTTGGAATGAGTAGATATCAAAAATAAATTCTACGTAACAAAAAATGGGGGTGCCACAATGGGGTTTTTCCCAACCGGGCCCTCCAAAATTCAAACTTTTTAACTTTTTAAGCTAGACACATAAAATTTTTAGGGTAAGTAAATCTAAAGGAAAGACAAAATTTGATAAAATTTGGGGGTGCTGAAATGGGGGTCCCCCCCAAACGGGGCTGGCAAAATTCAAACTTTTCAGCCATTCATGCTAGACACATGAAATTTTCAGGATAGGCAAATATGAAAAAAGTTTCCCGAAACGGGGCTCTCTAAGGTTCAAACATTTTAACGTTTTAAAATGGTTACATGAAATGGTGGTCCACAAATTTTCAACTTTTTTATTTGAAGCAACCTTTAAATTCCTGCAGCATCAACTTCTTTCCAAAGGTACTTCTCCAGTGCAGGCTTGTCTGTGAGCGAATTAAGAATGCAACTAAGTGGTGAACATTTAGAAGCACTTAATGTCATTCACTGCAATAAAGCGCTGCTTTAATTAACCAAATCGTTGAATAAATTTTTTCTGAATATCGGTGGTGGTTGACTGGTTGTTCAGAGTTCACTTTTTCACCAAATTAAGTTAATTTAAGCCAGAATAGGATTCGGTATTTTGGATTCGGTTTTAGCTATTCCGAAAAATTTTGGAATAGCTTACTATTCTGAAGTGCTCATCCCTAGTGGCAGTAGTTTTGCTTTAAATAGACTATATGCTGTATACTGCTGAAAGACAAAGAGTAACGTATAAATATTATTTTAGGGGTCAAAATTAGCTTTTTTGACAGCTTGCTGTCAGGCAAGTGTTATCAAATGTCTTCTTGCCCGAGATAATTTCAACTTGCCCCAAAAAAAAGTACTTTAAGTTTTGAGGTTAACTTGAATAAAAGCACTGAATTTGCGAAATATGCGTAATTTCGAGAATCAAGTTTTTGTGTGAGATTGTTAGGATAGTGTGATGCAACAAGTAACTTTTTTCAATTATGCATAAGCAAAAATTGATTTTTTGATTGTATATATTTCATTTAATATTTGACATTAATTTCATTTAATATTTAACAATCATTTTGCAAACGTATTTCCTTAGGGAATATTTTGGAAACTACTCCAGCTAGAAAGCCGAAATTTTTTGCAAAAGTTATTGAAGCTAAAAGATCTTCAAAATAATCATAACAAAAAAATTTCAAAATTTTTGACGGTATTTTCATGCAGTGCAGGATAGTACTTATAGTATCTGAAACTGCTGTTAACGTGGCAAGCGTCGGAAAATTTTCTAGAAAAAGAAACGTAACATTTTGTGCCAAACAGTCGTTAAACACGTCTAAAAAGAATCGAAAAATTTGCGTGCGATTGAGAAGTGTTAATTGCGATTAATAATGTGCTTACAACTAGACAATGCATTAATTGTGATAGCTACAAAGTTCTTACTAACATAAAGAAAGGAACAGCTTTCTCTACGTACATATTTTACTTTATTGCAACAAAACCGGGCCTAAATTGCGTCTTTAATTAATCTTGTTTGAAGTTGTTTAATACGCTATATTTTGTTAACCTGCCCGTCGGGCAAGTTAAGCCGAAAACTAATTAGCCCGAGGCGATTTCAGCTTGCCTAGGGCAAGCGGGCAGGCGATAATTTCGAACCCTGCATTTAATTTAAGCTACCTTACTTAATAAGTACGAAAGATCTTTTGTTTTTTTGTACTGTAATTAGTGGCCGAAAACTTGGCCGCTACAGTAGAAAAAAAATTTGGTGAATGGGTCGGAAGAGTAAAGAACAAAATCACCAGGGATTGCTTTCCAGCTTACTAAGAGAGATGCGTGGTTGCAAAAATTCAAGAGAATCAACACCGCTTTCCCTAGTTCGGCCGCCGTCGAGAGATTATTTGCTGTTGGTTTTGATATTTTGCAATTAAAACGATCGTCTGTGACAAAAAAGTTTTGAAAAGCTTGTTTTGCTGCGTGAGAATGAAAAGTGTTTAAAAAAGTTAATTTTTCTCCGTGATTAACGCATTATTTCTAAATGTGAGTGAGAGGTGTTTTTTTTCCTTTGGTGTTTATTTACTTTCATTCCTATTTATTTTTATTGTTTTTTTGTTTTAGTGTTTAATTGCTTTTTTAGCAATAAAAATGAATTTTTCTTTGCTCATAGATATGTGTCTTTAGTTATAAAAGCTAAACGCATTGCAGTTGGTTTATTCCAGTGCAGCTTAGCTGAAGATGGTACAATGTTTACTTTCATATTTTTGTACTTAACACGATTGTCTGCAGTGCGCTGTTTAAACTGCGATTATGCAAAAATTTGTCCTGAAAAACTTTCTTAAATAGTGAAATTTGTTTGCGCTCCTCAAGCAGTCAAGTAGTAGCTGCGCTGTACTATTTTCAATTTTTGGTTGCAAAATTTGAGCTTGCACATTAAAGCGTTTAGAATTTTGGTTACAGAATTTGCAATTGCGCTTCAAGCTTTTAAGATTTTAATTGCGGAATTCGTTTTGCGCTTAAGCTTAAAAAATTTTGGTTGCGGAATTTGCGCTTGCGCTTTAAGCTAAAAAAATTTTGGTAGCGGAATTTGCGCTTGTGCTTTTCAACGTGTAAGTGACTTCTGCGAGTTGCAATTGAACGCGAGCGTCGCGTTAAAATCTCACCCGTGTGAGTGACTGCTGCAATTTGATTGTTTTGGGGGCGTGTCTGGGGATATCGCGCAGACAAAATCTCACGTGAATCATGCGCCGTGTAAGTGGCCCACGCGATTTGAGAAAGAGATAAGGTAAAATGTCGATTCTTGCTACTAAAAGTCGCCAGTGTAAATGCGGCTTTACAGTGATTTGAAATTGCGATTAAATACTCTCATGAAGTTATAAATCGTCTGCCATTTAACTTAGTCTTATACAACTTAACTGTAACTTACACAAAGAACACAGTCTTAGAACTTTTATTGCACACCTCGTAGGATTAATTTTAGGTGCCACATATGGGGGTCCTTCGCAAAAGGATCCATTAAAATTTTGAACCACTCAAGCTAGAAAACTTAAATTTTCAAGGTAGGTAAAAATACAATCAAAAAAAATTTGAGGTACTCATATTCTAGGGGTCCTTTAATTATGTTTTTAACACTTCTCCCGATTAATACAAAACCTAAAGAATTAAATCTATTGGATAGGTTAATATGAATCAAAGATTAAAATAACAAACTTTGGTTGGCCATATTAAGGAGACCATGCCAAATGTGCCCCTTAAATTTTGAAAATCTTTATTACAAAGTACTCCAACTAGACATTTGAAATTTTAACAGTAAAAGATAAATATAAGAAAAAGATAAAACTTTTAAAAAATTCAAATTATAAGGTAAAAATAAAACACACCAACCTTGGCATGGCCATGTTGGACAATTAGCCCTTGAATGGACCTTCAAGCTATAAGATGGAATTCTCACAATGAATCGGTAGTGCAAAAAAGTAGATGAGTTAAACTACTGGATTACTCCAAAATTTAAGACGTTGAAGTATTTGAGCTTAACATATAGCTCAATATAACTAACAACGCGTATGTTGAGGACGATAACTAGGTATGAAAATGCGCAAGCGCGAACACTTTGCTTTGAGAAAAGAAAGAACAACTCAAATCGCTGGCAAGTGATATGGAGGACAAAATTACATCCACTGAACAATTTGTGTGTTGGAAATCGCCGCCAAGAATCCCATAAAATAACAAACTATTGGATCACAAAAAACTTTGCATGATGAATTATTAAGAAATTAAGTGTGAAGTTAAACATACCTATCAATGTACGAATGCCTGGCGTATTTAATAATTTTTTTACTCCTCGTCATTAACGTTAAAAGGCGAAGTTTCCGCTAAAAATTTCGTAGTTTTAGAAAATCTTAATGGTTTATTAATTTTCCGTTTCTACAATTGTGGACCCTTTGAAGGGGGGCCGGGGCAAATGCCTTCAATCCCTTTCTCTTTATTACGACCCTGCTGGGATCCTCAGTTTTTTGTTTTTTATAATTAAATACCATAAGTTAAATTTAACAGTATCTTTCGGTGGCCGAAACGTTTGCGATCATTCAATGATAAGCACTGAAATGTAGAGAAAAGATTGGCTTAAAATAAGCGTTGGAAAATTGTGGTAAAACTAGATTTTCAAACTTAGCTTTAACGAAATTTTCATTTTAAATTACTATAAAAATCTAAATGTGTGATCTTCTTCCATGTCACATAAATTGCTACTTTTTCCAAAAAAAAAAATCAATAAGATCATTTAACGGAGGCAAGGAGAGTTCGCCCTAGCCCCAGAATCCCTATTTTTTTAATGCTAAAAATATGAGCTTACTGATATATCTGGTACGATACCTCAATTTATTTTAAAGACATAAATTTACAGTATTTTGCTATATTTTTAGTCAATAATTTTTAACCATTTCGTGAAAAGAAACGTCATCGTTTGCGTTTAGAAAATTACTAAAAAAGTAGGGATCCACAATCAGTGGCAGTAGTGTAGCTACGTGGAGGAGGGCTGTAGCCCCCCATTGCCTTGCCAACCAAAATGCAGCATAAGAAAAAAAACACGTTTTTAGCACTTCTATAAACTGTTCTTTGCATTGGAATAGACTCAAAAAATGATCTAAAGCATCCTTTGAAATGTATATTTAGGAGGGAGGGGCTAATTTGTTAAATATAAAATTCTTAAATTAGAAAAAAACTGTGAAAAATGGCCAAAAATTTGGGGTCAAATTTGATTGCTTATCAAAAAATGTTTACATTTTGATTTCATAAAAAATATAAGCTTAGGAATAGGGGAAAGGAAGCTATTCAGTATTAATTAATTACCAATTACTTCTTTCAAGCTTCCTTCCATTAGTCCTCCTAATTGTATCTTTCTCTCTAAGCTATAGACGAAACAGATTACTCCTTGAAAGTTTTATTGAACTACCGGTATAGGTTTTTCTGATTTACCAGCTTGAAAAAAGAAAACTGAAGTTCTAGCAATAGCTATTTCCCACATAGCCCATTTATGCAATTAGTATAATCATGTTTTTGCACTGCTAATTTCTATGCCACGTTTTATTAGCATTAACTTTTATCAAAATAGGCCTAAAATTAAGTTAGTTTTGCCAAAAAGCTACAAAAATTTTCAGTGCTGAGATCTCCGCCCCAGCTCCCCTTAGAACCCCCCGAATGCACATTTCTGGTTATGCACCTGATCAGTGGACGTTTGCATGGGAGCCCTATCCAAAAAAATAAAGATCTTAAAATTGACCGTTTCTACTTCTGTAGTTTAGCTATATTGTCATTCATGGACTGCGGTCTTGTTTCATTGCACGACACAACTAAGGCGCGTAATCAACATCAGCTGTTAACAAGCAAACTTTAAAATAGTATTCATAATCTTTAAAAAAAACTACTATTTTCGGAATTATCATCAAAAACTTAACGAAATGCAATATCTTAAGCACTTTTGCGCTTAAAAGTTATGGAAAATTTGCCTACCAAAATTTAGAAAAATTGTGTCCTCGGTCCTTGGCTTTGGCCTCGGTCATTCCTGTCCTTGGCTTTAAGAGAGTCTGTCCTCGAAAAGTCGGTCCTTGGCCTCGTTTTTTTTTTGTGTCCTTAGTTTTGGCCTTGGCTTCAAACGTTTTGTTCTCGACTCCACCTCTGCAATATACTGTACAATATCCAATATGTTGGCCGTTGGGTCGCACTGCTAAATAGCGTTCTCAGAATAGTCATAGCCGTAAAATGCGTGCATATTGGCCGTGATTAGTTTTAAGTTTGGCTAAAAGTCGCTGGAATTTTAAGAATAGCTTCATGTTTTTTTCATAAGTGCAAAACTGTTAAAAACTCCTAGAAGCTTTTTGATTAACCTTACTAAAATCTTACTATTTTAAAAACTTTTTGAGATCTTTAAACTTTAAGAGCGGATTACCTCCAAGATGATAAAATAAACTAAACAGAGAGTAAAGCGCAAAAGAAGCAAATAATTCTTGGTAAATAGCTAGGGTTCTGGAAAGCATAGTGTTGAGTAAATTAATATAAATTTTCAATGTGAAGTCATTGTAAAGTTACACTGCAATGTCACTAATAAATTTATTAAAGTTTGATTTTTAGTTTTTAAATTTTGTTTTTGTACTTATCTTTTTCATGCTAAAGCAGGAATTTTCTGATTTAGTTCTTAAATTTTAAGAAAAATCAATAGAACTGTTCATCCATGTGCTTATATAAAATTATTTTTAAAAAATATTGCAGTGGGCTAGTTGAGGGTGTAGATTTGATGCAGTATGTAAGATACAATGTGTCAAATTTCTGGTCAAGATAATATAATTTTTTAATCGTTTTGCGTGCTTCTGACCTAAAGGCTACCATCTCGGAAGCCTAGGGAAGAGCCACCAGAACGGCGACTACTTAAAACAAGCAATGCGAAAAATTGTCTTCCCACAGGAATCGAACCTGCAGCCTTTGGATTACCGGTCCACTGCTCTACCACTTGAGCTAGAGAAGACGCCTCCTCGCATGCTTAATTTTGGCTATTTAAAACCAGCAACTTGCATGTTGTATGATTGTAATAATAAGTCAATTAAGATGTTTTTTGACGTTTGCAGGCCAGAGTTTTAATATTTTAATCGTTTTGCGTGCTTCTGGCCTAAAGGCTACCAGCTCGGAAGCCTAGGGAAGAGCCACCAGAACGGCGACTACTTAAAACAAGCAATGCGAAAAATTGTCTTCCCACAGGAATCGAACCTGCAGCCTTTGAATTACCGGTCCACTGCTCTACCACTTGAGCTAGAGAAGACGCCTCCTCGCATGCTTAATTTTGGCTATTTAAAACCAGCAACTTGCATGTTGTATGATTGTAATAATAAGTCAATTAAGATGTTTTTTGACGTTTGCAGGCCAGAGTTTTAATATTTTAATCGTTTTGCGTGCTTCTGGCCTAAAGGCTACCAGCTCGGAAGCCTAGGGAAGAGCCACCAGAACGGCGACTACTTAAAACAAGCAATGCGAAAAATTTTAAGGCTCAAGTGGTAGAGCAGTGGACCGGTAATCCAAAGGCTGCAGGTTCGATTCCTGTGGGAAGACAATTTTTCGCATTGCTTGTTTTAAGTAGTCGCCGTTCTGGTGGCTCTTCCCTAGGCTTCCGAGCTGGTAGCCTTTAGGCCAGAAGCACGCAAAACGATTAAAATATTAAAACTCTGGCCTGCAAACGTCAAAAAACATCTTAATTGACTTATTATTACAATCATACAACATGCAAGTTGCTGGTTTTAAATAGCCAAAATTAAGCATGCGAGGAGGCGTCTTCTCTAGCTCAAGTGGTAGAGCAGTGGACCGGTAATTCAAAGGCTGCAGGTTCGATTCCTGTGGGAAGACAATTTTTCGCATTGCTTGTTTTAAGTAGTCGCCGTTCTGGTGGCTCTTCCCTAGGCTTCCGAGCTGGTAGCCTTTAGGCCAGAAGCACGCAAAACGATTAAAATATTAAAACTCTGGCCTACAAACGTCAAAAAACATCTTAATTGACTTATTATTACAATCATACAAGATAATATAAGTTACAAAATCCAAAAATCATATTGGCATTTTCAGATCAAAAAGGTTGTTTTTTTTCCTGTAATCGGAGAAAAAGGTTACTGTCGAAATATTTGTATTAACCAGAGGTTTGCTTGTCATCGCAATATAACAATTGTGCTGCGCTGTTAAGTGAAAATTCAACAAGCTTCTTAAATGATACTTTTTCTAGATATTTGAATTTTGAAGGCCGTTAACCACAAACCTGATCAAGTTAATGGAATATAATGAAATTTGAAAGCGACATATTTTAGGGCCCACATGACAAAAATTTCCTCGTTCGCATTAATAACGAGAATTATTTAAGAGGCGCTACCGAACGAAACACTCGTTAAAGGTAAGAGGTTATTTTTGCACGCGCATCTAAGGCTTTGAGAGCTATGTAACATTGTTTTCTCTCTCTAAGTTGCTTCGATCGATTGCGAGATATAACTTAAGTGAAAAACGTAACATTTTCCTCGCCAACGTAACAAACTTTTGAAGCACTTTTTAGCGCGCGAGAATATATTTTTTGGTAAAGAAATTTGATGACGAAATGTTGAAAACTTCTAACTAAAGCAAATTTTTGCAAAAAATTAATTAAAATTGTCGCCATGTTTACTACTAGACTGCTTAGAAGAAAACGAATTGCATTGAGAACCATATGCTGTTTCAACTGACAAAAAAATGTTGATTAGCGCCAGTTGACAAAAATAACAATACAATCTTTTGATAAGAACAATTTTCTCAAAACACGAGGCTCATTTTTGTTCAAAAGTTAAGAACAAATTAAAAACTATGCTAGTCTCGGCTGCAAAATAAACCAAAAACAAACGAAAAAAAAATCAAATCAATAAGGGAAACTAAACTTCTTTGATTCAAAACGATAAAATTTTAGTGATTTTTTTGTGTTTGCAAGCATAATTACAACTATTCCAAAATTATAGAGCGCTGTACGCTGCTCTGCGCAAGCAATTGAAAAAAATTTTGGCGGTTGTTCAACTTAAAAAAGCTTGCATTTTTTTTAAGAAAAATTTAAGAAAAAATCAAAAACTAATAAGGCTAAAAATCGGCAAAAATTAAAAACAGCCAGCCTCAACTCAAGATTTACCGGTTCTAAAAAAGAAGAGTGTACTTCGACTGATTCACTTTTAAAAAATTTTGAAACCTAGTGTTACTGTTAACGAATAAGTTTACCCACCAACAACCTCAAGGGAGCTTTTATTGTCATGTAAAATAATGTAGTATAAAAAAAATTGTTCTTTTTTGACATTGATCCAAAAATATAAATAAATATTCTCGTTCATTAACTAATTCTTATCAGTCGAGAAATTTGCTAGCTTATAATAATAACTATAGTGCCATTTTTATTTTGACTTCATTTTAGCTAAATTTTGACTTTATTTTGACCTAAATCTATTTGGCCTTATTAAGCTCCGAGTTTTGATTAAAAAAAAGTTATGTTATTCGCAATTCACGTAAGTTTAAAGCACGCAACCTTCTTCACTTTTCATTAACAGCATTTAGAAAGAAATATCAATCAGTCAGTCTTATGGTTAAAGCAACTAATCGCTGCAAGATAAAAACCTAGGAATCTGCACACATTTCCACGTCAATTACACTTTTTTTAATAACCAGTAAATTTTAGATTGAAATTTGCTTGTCTTAATTTTCGCGAATATTCGGTCTCATTTGTTGTTAAATTTTTAGTGGAAAATACATTGACACAATTTCAATCTTGATTGGTAAAAAGTTGTGTTTTGTAAAAGTTTTCTCGGTTACTAAAGCTGTGAAAGAAAAACAGTACAGTTTTAAGATTTCAAAAATGTGGTTAATTTGTTCTGACATACGGTACTGTATAATAAAAATTGACTTTTTGATTTTTGAATTTGAACAAATAGTGTTCTTAGTTATTTTAATCATGCTGAGACTGGCATTCTTAGCTTGTTTGAGTTCAAAAAAATAAGTTTCGCGTTATTTTAAATAAATTATTTTTATAAAGAAGTTAACCAAGGCAATTGTATTGCGGCATATTGCAACTTTTGCAGAAGTTTGAGAAGCAAAACTTCATTCAAAAATGTATACAATTGCTCATAACGTTTCATTGGTTCTCAAATATCCAGAAAAAAAAAAGGCAAAAAACATTTGTTTGCTTTTAAAACAGAATTTTTCATCGCATACAATTTTGACAAATGTTGATCTAACCCAAAAGTTTGGCTTTATTTTGACCTTTAAAATCTACCTAACTGGCTCCAGAGCACCCGAAACCAATGTCGGTATACGTTTGATGATACAATTAAGCCCTGAAAAGAAATTGACTATTGACTTTTGCGGGTCCTAAAAATAACGCATGGCTCGTAGTATTTTTCTGCATAGCAATGCAGTACATACAGTACGCTTCAACGCATTATTTTGAAGTACAAATGCATGTGAAGTCACAATGAGATATTTATTAGGTACTAGCACAGGTTACGAGCATCTCCAAAAGAAATTCAAGCGATCAGTTTTAAGCTGTGCGAAACCGTTTAAAAATGGCAGTTTTTCTAGGAAGTTTTTTTTGTTTCTAAGAATAAAAAGTACCGCCAAAATGCAGGAATACATTTTTTTTTTGTTTGTCAGCGTCTTTTAGCGAGCGAGATTGGTCTTTACAAGCTCGCTAACACGTTCTGTCAAGGGGCCCAGATCTGACTGTCAACAACCATAAATTCGATTAACGCAATTGTGAAGTTCTTTAGTTTAGTAAAGTTAAATACTTTTGCAAAGTCCTCAGATATCGGTTACGTTATCATTCTAGTAATTCTACGTTTTAAAAATCATTTGCAGATCAGCACACAATTTGTAAGTTCCTCAAAAAATATTGTGTGTGTTTTTGCTGGGCCAGTTTTTGGCACAACTGTATGTATTGGTACTTATTATTATTTCCATATTCATTTACAGCTAGGAAAAGTACCGTGCCAATGGCAACATTGGAAGACTAACCTCAATCGCAAACAAATGTTTTTTAAACAATATAGCGGCTGTCCATTAGCTGCAGATAAAAAAAATATTCGTTTTGTTTCCGGTGGATTAACCTAGTAGTCGACAGCGTTTAGATACCTGCCAGTACACTATAATTTTCTAGCGGCGTGCAATGCAACAGCATCAAGAGACCACTATATAACCGATGTCACCCCACTACGAGACGTTTGACAAAACTATCCAATCGCTGCTGAGATCGTATAACTTTGCGCCAGTTGCCTACCGATATTTCCTACATTCTCCAGTTTCAAAAAAAAAAAACTGTGGAGCTACAGCCTACGAAAATCTTTGCATAACTTAAAAATGGAAGGGGCAGTAGTACCTGCACGCAATAGTATCTGTGCTACTGCAGTAGGTGATTTAATTGCAATAGTGGTTTCATAGCTTTAATTGCGATACTGCTGTAAAAAAACGGAAAATTGAGAAAGAAAATTGCTGAAGGGAAAAAGTAAGTTGGGCAAAATAAACGTTTCAGTGAGTATCATTTTGTAGTTTAGCAAAAAGTTCTGGGATATTCACTGTTTTAAGGGGTTAATTGGAATGTATCCTGAGTTTTCACCAAAATGGTTTTCGTGTTGATCCTACAGGATAGCATAGTTTAGACGAGTTCATGATTAATTAACATTAATATAACCATGGAACAATATGGTACTCCAATATTGGCATATCAATGACTACCCAACCGAATGCCAATAACGGCATTTGACGGGAAATGAACGTCGGCTCAATATTGTCCCAATAACATTTTATAAACTGAGCGCCAGCTGTAGAACAGAGAAACACAATAGGTTATTGGCCGGCCGATACTAAACTAGCCTAAATTTAGTATTGGCAAATGGAATTTAATTACACTTGGCCCATTATTGAACCCACAATACTGATACAACAAAGCGTGTAGTCCAATGATATCCCAAGAAAAGCAAATCATCGGTCACCCAACCTAAATGCAATATTGGCGTATGACCGAAATCAACCCCGACACAATATTGGCTCAATGATTCTAAATGAGTAGAAAGCCAACGTATAACCAAATAAAATCCGAATGATATTTTCGACATACAGTACTTTATCATCCATTATAACTTGTTCATTATTTTTGACGTTTGCGGTCCAGAGATTTCAATGTTAAATCGCTTGCGTGCTTCTGGATTAAAGGTTTGTTATTGCCCCAATTGATGGCCAACTGCATGACCCATAGGATATTCACACAGTAGTTGAATAAGTGCGGCTGGCAGTGCTGGGCACCGCAAGTTTTTTTTAAGTCCGCAGTCAGCAAATTCGCAACCAAATTTCAATTTTCTTAATCCGCAAGCGCAAGTTCGCAATTGGACGTTTAAAAGCTTAGTCCGCAACCGCAAGTCCGCAACGACTTTTCGAGATTCTTGAAGTCCGCAACCGCAAGTCCGCAACCTCCTAATTCTTGAAGTCCGCAACCGCAAGTCCGCAACTTTGTAATATTTAAAGTCCGCAACTTTTTATGAACCGAGTGAAAAAGTGTTGCAATCAACCACGTCCCGAAGTGAACTGCTCAGAGTTGATTGGCAAAAATATGTCGAAAGTTGTGACTTGTGGGAAGTATAGCACACGTATGGTGAATACATTCCACGCAATAGAAGAAATTACTATCAGTTGATTGTAGTATATGTACCGCAGCATGACTTGTTATTGAGTTGCTTTTTCGGATAGCAAACTTAAGAATTGAATGGCCCATCCCCTCTAAGTTTCAGGTCCAACTCAAAACAGATTCAAACGCTTGTAATTTTGGTTAAAGTTTTTAAGGGACTTGACTAAAGGTTTTTAGCCCCCAGCCCTCCTGGTTGCGCTTCTGCTTATACAGTAGGTGCCTAAACTGCGTGGAAGCATAATGCACAACTCTCGGGCGAACCTGAAAAAATGCTACAATGAAGCTAGGGATTTGGTGATTAAAAGCCATTGAATTACAGTGAGAAGCCATCAAATAGCAAAGTACAATCCGCCTTTACGCTTGCTACGGCATATTCTAAGAAAACAATTTTTTTCGAGGCAGGAAAAGGCGAAGGCAGTAGAAGGAAAAAAAAACATTCATATCACTTATTAGCTCGTTTCGCACTAATTCAGTAGAAGGCATTCAGTAGAAGGCAAAAAAAAACATTCATATAATTTATTAGCTTGTTTCGCACTAATCGTATTACTAAATTTTTAGTCCGTAGTTTCGATAAATACTCTAGGAATGAGATAAGCACACGCTACTAGCAGTGCCGTCGCCAGACCAAACGAAGTGAGAGAGCCCTAGCCGAAAACGGACTGAACTTTTGCACATAAAAACTGATATTTTAAAGCTACAGTTTTGTATTCATCTTTGGAAAAAGATACATATAAGCCCGGCAGCGTTTATTAGCTCGTTTCGCATGTGGCCGGTATAATCGCTTGAAAAATCTTTCTGCTGGAGTGAATGCGACCAGAAGGGCAATCAGGGTTTAGTTAAGTAAGAGAAAGGGAGCTTGAACCAAAAGTAAATGTTTTTTGCACAAAAAATATCTAATTTAGGTCCCGTGCAGAACAAACCGTTGCTACTCAAGCACGTTACAGAGGGGGCTCAGCTGCTGGGTGATTTTTGCAATTTTGTGGCAAAAATAGCGATTTTAACGTCATTTGAATCAGATTTCGCACGTTTTAAAACCATATCAATAATTACCGTAAATTGCTAAAATTCAGAAGTCATTGAACGATTTAAAATGTCTAGCCTCTTGAGCCCCATATATACATTAATTAGGTCAAGTCCAAAACACGTTTAAACGCTTATTCTTTTTTGGGTTATATTTTTTAAATGACTTGGTCAAAGGGGGGTAATGACCCCTTAGCCTCTTCCTCTATTTGCGCCACTGACTGCGAACTAAAATAAATCTTGATTGTGCTGTAAAAAAAAACAGCTGGTCATTAAAAAAATTATTTCCACGAGTTGTTTCAGGTCATAATCATTAACGAAATACCGGTAACGCTTCTGCAGGCATACATTCCTATTCCGCGACACATCCGTAAAGATTAACGAAATACCGGTAACGCTTCTGCAGGCATACATTCCTATTCCGCGACACATCCGTAAAGGCGAGTTAATAAGACGGATTATTGGGTCACATTTATGTAAAGCAGTTAGAGGCCAGCAATTTTGCAAAGAATCGAGAAAACTTCAAACGAGAAGCATGTTTGAAAATTATTATTCCTTTTCCATTATTGCCTGTTGTCTTGTAGTTACGCGATGCTCCAAAAAAGCATTCTGAATGAACCGAAATCGGGAGGCACAAGCAGTCGTTAGGGGGTGAGGCGCCCCTGGCCTCACCGTAGCGACGGCACTGGCTACCAGTACAAAAATGATACCTCAGAGGCAAATTTTGTAAACTCACGGTAAAAAAACAACAAAGCCATACTTTGAACCAGGGTTGCAAATTCGTACTTAAACCCAAAAAAAGTCGGTTGTTTTGCCGAACTCGAGAAAACAGTGTTGACTCCAATTTCAATCAGGTTAGACCCGCTTGTAATAGCCTGTCTCGGCGCGCGCCGTATCCTTCATATTCCTGCAGTCATACTACACTTTGGATATAAATATAACAATGTTATTCCTCACAGAACACCAAAAATTTGATTCATCCAAAGGAGCACGGCAAAACAAGAAGTCAATTATCAGCAAGCCAAATCAATATCAATTAACTAAAATTTACTAGATCAAAATTTACGCTATTGATTATACTTACACTATGCTAGACTTTACTAGAGTATATTACTAAAAAACTGCTTCGAGGTCTCACATTAGAAATAGAAACATCAGCAACCAACTTACTACACATCTAACTTGATACACTAAACTACGAAAATTTGAGACACCACATCACTCGTACTGTCGAAGACTATCTAATTTGAGCACTAGTTGCAGACAGGTTGCAGACTTAAAGATTATGAGATTAAGGGTCTAAAGACAGTACAGTTAAAATTACCACAATGCAGTTCTAGAAGATTTTTAAAACAAGCACAAAAGGGGGTTCAAAAATGTTCTAAAAAATCAACCAACTATTTGCATAAAAGATAAAAACGCGGCATGTATTCGTTTCTCACGTTACCAAACAGCATGTCAACAAAAAGAAAGCGATTAAGTCGAAAAGCAGACCTAGTATGTCATCCTGAACTCGAATAACTTGATATTTTTGCCAAACTTGAGCTCGAAAAAATTTAATTGATTTCTCATGTTTGGCTGGGTAAAAACATGAATATTTTACAAAAATATTATAAAATTTCAATATTTGTGTAAAACTTGCGGAATTGCGTACTAAAATTAAGAATAGTTCGCAACCGCAAGTCCGCAATTTAAACTGCCAAAGTCTGCGAGTCCGCATGTTTGCAACTTTTTTCGTTAGTCCGCAATTGCGGATTTGTGGACTTGCGAACTAACTTGCGGACTTGCCCAGCTCTGGCGGCTGGTATATTGCCCAGTAACACTCCAAATTTACAATATAAGTAACTGAAAAATAGCACAGCAGAAGTTGGGTCAAAAATGCAATCAATAATAATTTTGTGGAGCCCAGACTTTTGATCCTGTTCTTCCTTTTTTTCCAACATTCCTTCTTCGCTCTCTCAGATATTAGTACATCGATTCATAAGTGAAATAGATACTGGTACAACTAAGTGCTCCAAGATTTCGTCTCGCTAGCTGCTTTTGAACTCTTCCTTAGTTTAGTGTTTACCAGCTTTCCAACTGTAATTTGCAAGCCCCACCTGATAATAGGCCCTGTCTATGGCCCTGACTAATAGTCTTTTAGTACATGACTCGTTGCTACTCAACTGGCTGACCGTAGTCCACATCCGGACCTCCGCAGTGTTAAATTCAGATCTTGACGGTATTTTGATTTTGCCTGCATTCGTTCGTTACAACAGAGTAACGTATGAAAGCGATATGCAAATTTAGTAATTAATCGTTATAAAACAACAGTTGACATGAAATGAAAGATTCGTTTTGTCCATGTATCGATTGCAAACTGTGTTTATCTGCTATTATTTTTCTCTTTTTTCATTTTTGGTTAGTCTTTTTTTCTCTTTTTCATGCTTAGATGAATTGTTGTATCGTAAACAGTCAGCAGCTTCAGCCTCCCCCCTTTAGCCAAGTCACTTAGAAAATTTGACCCAAAAATGCAAACATTTAACCGTGTTTTAGTCTCAACTTGTAAATAAAAGGGGGTTTGAAAAGGCTAGGCATTTAATTCTTTAACTGGCTTCCAAGTCTTAGCATTTTATTAGTTCTACCAAATGACTTGAAAACTGTGCGAAATGTGATCCAAATTGCGTTAAAATGGCTATTTTTTCCAAAAAATCACAAAATTTCCCAGCACTTAGGGGCTCTATCATCCAGAACTCCGTCTATGGTACGCTTTAATACCTACCATCAACTTGCTCAGCACTCTGATCAATCGCGGCATTTTTAAACGAAAAAATTTTAGCTTTTGATTCAAGCCGTCCCCCTTGAGCAAAATTCTGGTTGCGAGCCTGATAGAGACAATCGTTAAACAGAAGTTTTATGAAGACTTTGTTTAAAAAAATAGTTTCGCAGTTCTATGACAAAACAACACCTGCACCTCTGTCTTGTACTGTCTGAAGTGAGTTCGTCATTTTGTTGTATGAATCCTGCTGGCAAAGCCAGCAGGAACTGCGAGCAAAAGCAAAGCAAGCGCACTGACTTCTACACTGGTCAGTATAACAATCTATATTTATATATATCTCGACTGAGTTTCTGATTAGCGTATATATATCGGCTGCTGCTTCAGTTGACGTCACAGCCGAAACGAATTCTCTCACGGATTCGGCTGACCGCAAACACGCCATTCTGAGCGGAGCCGAAATTAGCATGCGCTATCAGATAAGCAACGACGGAAGCCAAAGCGTGAGAGACTAAAATTGGTGACGTGACAATAAACAAAAAGCACACCAGAGTCGCCACATGTCTACTACACTCCATTCCACCACAGACTTGCAAGTTGCAACTACTGAATTGGAATTTAGATTTAAGAAACTCTTAAGAAGCCAACAGTATCATTTTTTACACAAAAATAAGTCTGAGCAAAACATACACGAGTTTGTGATTTTTAAACATGTTGCATCCGCAATAAACATTATATATTTTTATTTTGGCGGAGCTGGACCTGAAGAGTTTTATCATTTGTATTTGGACCTTTGCTAACACTAGTTGAGTACCCCTGATCTAGTACAAAGTATTCAACCGAACTCTAACAAACGGTGGAGACTAATAATATTGACGATGGAGAAGACCTGAAATTTTTGTGTCAAGAAAATTTTTTCTTGCAACAAATGAAAAACAAAAACGCATAAAATGTTCAAAACAAAAACACTTTTAGGTAGACCTGCTGATTTTATAGTTTACGTATTAATAGCCAAAAATTTAATGCATTGTAGTGAGATTGCTTGTTTAGCATTACATACTGTAAATAGTAGAAAGTGAATCTGAACTTGCGAACGACATCCACAAAATACGGCTAAATGTTGGCTGTTGCAATCTTTTTGTTTGAATCTCGGAACAGATATTCATTTATCAGTAAAGTACAATTTCCATATTAATTTTGATCTTTGCACTGGAGCTGTAAAAAATTACATAAATGCAAAGGTGGCACAAGTCCGTTAATCGTTAATCCGTTAATAACAAAGCTAACTTTTTCATTAACTCATTAATCCGTTAAAAAGTTTTTTCATGTTAACGGACTAAATTAACTTCCGTTAAGTTCTGGTAACGGACTAAATTAACTTCCGTTAAGTTTTGTTAACTTCCGTTAAGGTTTTTATCGTTAATATTTTGCACCATTCATTCATCGTACCGGTACAAACCGGTTTGTACTGGTAACACTTGTTGGGTATTAGCACGAGTTTTATATAAGAAAGCGAAGAAAGGAGCTGTTTTTTGTGGCAAATAATAAGCTGCAGCTTCATAGGTCTATTAATTATTGCTGTTCACGATTTCCAAAGATTTTCCGATCGCAGCTTCGTTAGTGCATTTGAACCTATTTTTATCTTGAAATTAGATTAGACTGTAAAATTAAACTTTCAAAACACAAAAAAAACACCATGGCAATAAGTTTTTCCTTACAATCAGCTCAACAATGTCGATACGTGTTCTAGAAGCGAGTGAACAAAACGAAATGTAAATTACACGCAAAATGTTTGTTAAAAAGTTTGCAAAAAGTTTGTTAACGGACTAATGGTTAACGAAGCTAACGTTTTGCATTACTTGCCCACCTATGATAAATGCTTTATAAAAAAAGCAGTGGTAGACTAAAGTGTCAATCAATGGGCACAAAATTTGAAACGCAAAATATGGTAAACAGAAAAATTTTCTGATACAAGGGCTTTAAAAGATTTGTGCAGAATACCAATGAAAAAGCATATTGTAGGCCAATATTGGATTGCTGGGTTTACTTTTTTGCTCAGAATTTTTGATCAGATGTTTGATTTTGTGAATTTTTTGTTGTTTCTAATAAATCTTTCGGTTACATCTGCAATTGCAAAGGGGTAATTTTTGAATTACATTCAAAAATAAGCAGAACGTTTTTAATTTTTGCTGTCATTGTGACCAAAAACAATTACATATTATTTCGGTTATTTGCCAAAAATTTAGGTCAATAACCTTTAAATGACCGAAAAAGCAAACTAACTAAATTTGAGTTTTTAATGCAATAAAACAACAGAGGCCAAAAAAAGCAAACATTTATGAAATGACATAAAATAACAATTGCCAAAAATAAAACAAAGGCCTAGGAAAAAGTAAAACTAGCGGCACTCCTAATAATCTAACCTTCGACAAAGCTTGAAGCCGATAACTAGCTCACAGTCTTAGTTGTTCAAAAGGTTTTTGTGGCCAATTTAACTATTTTGGTTAGAGTCCCCTGTCAAATTTTTGCTTGCAAGAGTATTAATGTTTGTTCGATGCTAGTTAGGGGTTAAAATGTTGCCAATGGGGCAACAACAGCATCCTTAGAAAATTTTTCTTACTCAAAAGCGAAATTTTTCTGTTGTTTTTAAAACAACACGTCAGCACAAACCTATTTACTGTAAATAGGAATTGTTCGGGCATAGGCTAGATTTAGCTATCAGTGTTACTAAAAAATCGATATACAGTATAATATGCAAAAGTTTATTTTACCAGTCATTTTAATTTCATGCCCAAAGGCACTGTCATTCAGACGCACAGTGTCATTGACAAAAGTTTAAGAATTTGTCATTACGAATTTTAGTGGTTTAGTTTTTGAAAAGTTATCTGAAACGTGAAACTTCTCTGGTTATCCTCCCTAGCGAACTCAATTCGTATGATTGGATGACTGCTGGGTGTGTCATTTATTGATTCAGTGTATACAATATCCTGTGCGTAGTTATTTTCTTCCTATTTCATTGCGTAATTTAAATATGATTTTTCAGTGAATCATACAATTTGGGGGCATGAGTGCGCCAGGATTCAGTAATGTTAAGCAAAAAGAAAGTAATTTTCGTCTATAACATGCAAAAGTTTATCATTACCAACATCAGGAATTTGCAGATAAAAAAATCATAACCCTAGTGCACATGAGCAGTGTTCGGGATAAAAATCTTCCAAACATTTTATTAGTGATAGTGCGCCCCGCTCAACCCGCTCAAGCTAAAAAAAGTTTAAGTTATGTCCAGTATTTAAATTGTTAAATTTTGGATGAGGGACGCTTTTTTACTTGTATCTTTTTCATAGAAGAGAAAAGAAATGTCTTGTCAAATGTCTCATTAACCCCCCCGCCCGCGATCAACGTCAGAGTTGGAAACGGCGACTAGTACAGACCCGAACCCGAAAGGTGATTTGAAGCCAAAACCAGGCCCGAAAGTTAAGTAATGTCTAAAAATGCTGTGTGTGCGGTTTTTGTTCGTACGCGGTTAAAATAAAACTACCTGATAACTGCGAGTGTGTCACAATAACAATTATTATGTAGTAATCCTTGTGTTGAATTATAAACAAACTCGTCATTCAGTGTTGCTAAGTTATTTAATTACTCTTTTATTGCACCTAAAAGTTTACAACACAAGATAAGTTAGTACGTACATCATGCCTGAATTAAGCCAAATTCCGAAAGAAAAAGCCCGGTCCGACTTTACACCTCTGTTCAACATGGATGTGTTAATTGACTCAGCGGCGCAAATAAGAATTTCAAAACTGAGAGGCTACGATGGAGTAGAATAAAAGATCATAGATTGATGGGCTTCGCCGGAAGTCGGTTAGACTGGTCCTTGAAAAAGCTTTTTTCTCTGAATTTTATGGTCTGAGGTGTTTAAAGTGTTCCTTTTGGTGACAAAACACGATACATAAAATATGTTTGAAAAATTTTGCTATTTGGGGGTAGCTTAACCCCCATTACATTTTTTGAGTTGGGGCCAAATAACCCCTACAGCCATAACTCGAAAACTACATGTGCTAGAGACTTAACTCAGGTGTCAAAAAATGCAGAATGTCTGGTTTCCAATTCAACTTTAATACATCATATGGACTTATGTGGTCTAGATTTTATGTAAAGTCAGAAAAAATTTTTAGCTAAATGCGATACAATGTTGGTTCTACTGGTAAAGCTGCAAATAAGCTTATTGTAATTACGTGCCAATGTGTTGCACCTGGAAGTGGCTACAAAGTTCATTTCTATGTGAAAATAATCGGTTAAGGTGATATGAACCTCAAACCAAGACAACCAGCTACTATGAGAGCAGACATAAAAAAAACCTTGACAGCAATTGAGATGCTCTGGCTACATAATTAAATGAAGTGTAAATAATGCTAAAGCATTGCTGGTGCTCTCAGTTTCAGCTGAAATAGCTATAGTCGTAAATAGAAGCAGTCCAGTCACAGCAGCAGTTTTTCATTATTTCCGACTGGCTCAGCATAACTACTATAGATACTACAAAAGTTTTTTGCACTTGAAATGAGACAGGAAGTATTGCAAGATGCTGCAAAAATATGGAAATAAAGCAAAGCTTTTTTGCATCAACTTGTATTAATCATTTTATCTTTATCAAATAATCAACAAGAAAATATCTAAAGCTGCATTAAAAAAAATGGCAGGTCAGTCGTGGTTTTTATCAGAAGAAATGGTTGGATTGGCACCATTCGATGATGAATTGGACAATAAAACCGAGGACAAAATGGTTTTGAGTATGAAAGAAAAAGAAATAAAAGTTCCTATACAACGTGCGACGACTGACTTGGAACTTATTCACCAAATGACATAGTGGACTTAACCAGCAAAAACTCTCTGACTCTTTTCAAAAACATGCATCTTCTTGATGATTTTTTTGAATTTCCAGCAGATCAGTGAAAGCATTAATCTAGCTTTAATGATGCAAAAACTTCATCAGTTCAATGGCCATTATCAATGATCATGCTGAACGTAGCATTGCTCTGATAAAAAGTTTTTCAGGCCAATTTACAAAGAACGAAGTACAGTTGCAATTCGCCTCACAAGTTGTTGCTGATCACTGCAAAAAGTTTCTTAAATTTTCAAAACAGACCTAGCTCAGCAATTTTGAATCGCGCCAATAGGCAGCATAGCATTTAGAAGTATTTTGCTTATGAACAAGAAGAATCTAGGTCAATGAACACTGAACAGCTCTTGAAGGACTGTAGTGTGATACTGTGATTTGAGATAAAAAAAATGATACCAACCACTATGACAATATCAGATCGCGAATTGCCTCCGGTTTGTCTTATAAAGCAAGGCTGCTAATCTGCAAACTCAAACCCATATATCACCATAACATTTATTTATTTTCACGCAAAAGATGAATTTCGTAGCAAATTACCTGGTGTTGCATATTGGCACATTACGACAACTAGAACAATTACAAATTTATCGGTAACATTAACTTTACAATATAATTTGCCGTATTATGCGAAAAAAGTGTTTTTCTGATTTTACATAAAATCCAGACCACATAAGTCCATATGATGTATTAAAGTTGAATTGGAAACCAGACATTCTGCATTTTTTGACACCTGAGTTAAGTCTCTAGCACATGTAGTTTTCGAGTTATGGCTGTAGGGGTTATTTGGCCCAACTCAAAAAATGTATGGGGGTTAAGCTACCCCCAAATAGCAAAATTTTTCAAACATATTTTATGTATCGTGTTTTGTCACCAAAAGGAACACTTTAAACACCTCAGACCATAAAATTCAGAAAAAAAAAGCTTTTTCAAGGACCAGTCTAAGGTCGGTGATGGAACACCAAAGGCAGTAGGGTTTGGAGAAAGCCTTCAGCGCAATCAGAACAAAAATAACTCAATTTTCATGTTTTTGGCTAAATTTGTAATTAGAAGACGTGTTTTTAGCAACGCAGAACAAACAAAATAAGCACAAAAAAAAATAAGGGACACGAACTGTTCTCTCGTCTTCCTTTTCTGTGCTCCTGTATGCATGAGCAAAAAATAAAAAGTTTTCCTAAGTATTTAATCACACATAACAGTATTAAGTTGCAAAAAGCAAGATAAAAAACGCTACAGCAGTTACGAGATACTGGGTGAAAAAAATTTAAAACACGTCCCACCACTGGGTGCTTAAAATGAAATAGTTTTACAAGCTGCCAATGTAATAATTCATGAGTTACAGTATGACCAAAACAAGAGAGGTATCGAAAATACCTCCTTAAAGTTCCGTAGTTGCAGATTTTTTTGGATTTTAAGCTTGCGACAAGGCCCAAATGCCGAATGAAAAATATATGGCACACTATTTAACCAACTAAATGTAATTAGGTGTAAAATGAGCTATATAGTTTACCCTTATAAGTAACTGTAGTTACCATCTGCTATATAAAGTTTCTCAACAGCTATGTTAAGGACTTATCTTCCTGAGGAGCCGCTTTTCGATAAAACAGGTGCTGGTGTCGTTTTTGATGATTTGTTATAATGATTTAGGATGCATTCTGCTCCGACTGTTATTGTTGTTAAACTCTCTGTTAGGTTTTGCTGAGATTAAATCTCTTCTAGCAGTTATCATCTATCGCTCTTTGTCTTTCCTTCAAAACGCTATGTAACCAAAAGACAACTTTGTTTCTTTCCTGTGGCGTATTAGCAGAAAGTGCCCTAAACAAGCTTTGCGAACAAGTTCAACTCGCGCCAAGTTCTTTCTTTTTTCTGCAGAGTCTTGCATTAGAATTAGAGCTTGGGCAGCATATTACTAAACTTAGAGATACCGTATCAAAATGATGTAATTCCAATTACATCGTCATTTACTAAGGTTAGTTGTCTTTGTGCAGGAGATAGAAAAGAACCATTTGTTCTTCGAGTCAAACTGACATGCCATTCTCACCTGTCTGCCACACTGGGTGGAGGCAGGTGAGTACCCAAAATTTTGCGCAGAGGGAAGGCTTTCCTCTAATGAGAACATTTTTCTGCGTCCGTCACAGTCGTAGGAGATTACATGGACTCGAGGCCAAAGCCTCTTACCCTCTGAACGGTTTATGCAATTTTCCGGAAAAGTAGCCACTTTAACCCATTTGGATGACATTTCCCATGTTGTTTGAATATTAGAGCCATGTAAAAGAACTACTGTAATTGCAAAGACGTAAAAACATTTTGACAAAATTAAATTACTTATCTCCTTCATTTTCTTGGCTTACGTCCTGGTTAAGTTCAACATACGTTTAAAAACATGCCGCATTGGGAATAAATTTTTTAAGTGACTTGGCTAAGTGGAAAGCTTAGTCCCCTGATTTAGCCACTAGACGTTCCGAGGTTGTTCTATTTTTGTGCTGAACGTAAAGCACCGTTGCATCTAATCAACAGCGACGGAGATAATGCTTGGCCTCCATTGAAAAGAATTTTCTAAAGTTACAGCAACATAATTATATTAAGGAATTGAACTGAAATGTAATACATTTCAATCAGAAAAATGACGCTTTACTTCCACCTACGTTGCAAATAAATACGCAAACGCTGTCGTATTAGTCGAACTCGTAAAAATAAATTCAAAGCGTCTGAAATTTTCCCGCCCTGTACAGCAAAAACTTCATTATTATTTATCTTGAAATGTTGACAGTGAAACATTTATAAACAACTCTGCCCTGCTGTTTGTCTTTTATTGCAGTTATGTTTAAGCGGTATACAGCTAACTTTATTCACATTGTAATTGATTTATTGATTAATTTTGGTGTTTGATTCTATTTGGCATGTTCATGACTATTACCTGCATAGCAGTGCCGTCGCTACTGGGGGTTGTACCTCCCCTAAACGGCTGCCTGTGCCCCTCCTTTTGGTTTACTCAAAATGCTGTGTTTGAAATATCACGCAATGACAAGACAGCAGACAATGATGGAAAAAGGAACAATATTGTTCAAACATAATTCTCGTTTGACGTTTTCTCGATTCCTTGCGAAATTGCTGGCAACCAACTGCTGTACATAACTGTGACGTAATAATCCGTCTTATCAACACGCCCTTTACGGATGTGTCACGGAAGAGAGATGTAAGCATATAGAATCGCTACCAGTACTTCGTTAGTGATTATGATCTGGAACAATACGAGAAAACCTTTTTTGAAGACCAGTTGTTTCTGTTTTTTTTTAGCACACGCAATATTTTTAGGTCGCAGTCAATAGCGCATTTAGGGGAGAAGGAGCTAATGGAACTTTAGCCTTTTGTCCCGTTAGCCAAGTCACTTAAACAATTATCAAAAAAAAACAAAAAAACGAGCGTTTAAACGTGTTTTGGACTTGGCCTGAAGTAAGGTGGGCCGATGGAGCACGGCAATTTAATTCTTTCAAATGACATCTGGATTTTAGCAATTTGGTTATTCTTATTCATATGGCTTCAAAAACTTGCGAATGTGAATAAAATGGTGATAGAATAGCTATTTTTTGCCGCAAAATCTCCCAGCGGCTGCAAGCTCCGCCTTTCATTTGTCACCAGGGGGTGCCGAAACAAGGGGGGGAGATGGGGGGGATATATTTCCCCCAATAATTTGGCTCTATCCCCCCCAATAGTTTGAGAAAGGTCCACACCTGCACCCCCCCTCCCAATAATTTGAATGGGTGTACATCTGAACTTAAATTTTGGGGGAAAAAAGTGTTCTATTCTTGTGGAAGACTTTTTTTTTTGGCCTTCATCTAAATTTGTGGGAAAAAAGGGTTCTATTTTTGATAAAGATCTTTTTTTTTGGTCTTCACTAAATTTCCAAACCTGAACAAAATTGTGGTCGAGGTTCATCCCTCCCAATGTTGAAAATAGGGCAAAATTGGGGTAAAATTGCAAATTATCCCCCCCAATGCTCAACAAAGATCGGCGCCACTGTTTGTCACACGCTTGAGTTGTATCCACTTGTTTGGCATGGGGCTTAAATTAGACCATTTTTGTGCAGAAAAAGATTTACTTTTGGTTTAAACCCCGGCATCTCAGCAAAATCTTAATTGGTTGCGCTTCTAATCGCATTTACTGCTGCAAATAGAGCTTTTAAGCAATTATTGGCCGCAGACGAAGCAAGCTAAGAAACTTTGCCGGCCTTATACGTCTCCTTTCTTTGACATAAATAAAGAACTTTTAAATTTGCCCATTATTTTGTACTTTGTAGCCGTACAAAATCAGTTTTTGTGTGCGATAGTTCAGTCTATTTTAGCGTTCTCTCACTTTCGGCTAGTGCCCCCCCCACTTTGTTTACCCTGGCAATGGCACTGTTGCATAGCTACTTAGCGCCAATAACAGAATTTTTGTCTCTTGAAATGATAAAAACAAAAGAAGCTAGAACTTCGATTTCTGTTTTTTGTTGTTGCTATTTTCTTTAAGTTGAAACAGCCGATCTTCTTCTTTCTTCATTGCCCGCTTTTCCGTGAGGGTTACGGGAGCAGCAGCTTGAGATTGAGCCGCCACACCTCACCGTCTTCCATCACCTCCATCAGTCCGCTGGGGTAAAGTCCCAAGCAATTCCTTCCAAGATTCTCAATGTAATCGGTCCATCTAGTTTCAGGTCGTCCAACTGGTCTTCTCCCATTTGCTTTGGCAAGCAAAGCTTGTTTGCAGAGTCTTTCCTGAGGCATTCTGCTTACATGGCCAAACCATCGAAGCTAAGATCTTTCAATTCGGAGAAGTAATGGCTCGATGTTAAGAGATTTTCAAATCTCAGAGCTACGCACCTTGTTAAACAGTGTAACTCCTTCGATTTTTCGTAAAAACCTCATTTCGGACGCTTGGTTATTAATATATTTATAAATATAAAAACCTCATTTTGGACGCTTGGAAAAGGTTGATCTTAGTGGTATAAACCTGGATGATGATAAGGCAGAAAGTCTTTCAGCATGTGTTCACAACAGTAAAGTGTTGGATATTACTCATTGGAAACTAACAACAAACGGAATTCAGCGCAAACTTATCGCGATTGAGCGAAGGATTACACCAGTAAGTAATAAAATACCTACTCGTTACTAATTTTTTAGCAAAATTACAGAAAATGAAGAGCTTTAGATGAAATATCCAAGCCCGCAGTCATGCACAAAATATTGCGTACAAAATCTGCAAATAAGTGTAAAATTGGTATATTCTCAGCGGCCTTGAGTGTCGTTAAAAACTCGTGCAATTCAATAAAACGTCATTCTTAACCAGGTGCGTAGCCAGAAATTCGCAATGAGGGGGCTGTATTGGGGAAGAGCCCCCAGCCGCCTGAGGCACGGGGGTCTGGGGGCGGAGCCCTCAGCGCTCGAAAATTTTGCATTTTTTTGCAAAAATAACGTAATTTTAGAGCTCTTTTACTAAAAAATAATGCTTTTAAAACGTGGCATAAAAATTGGCAGCGCAACATGATTCAACTGGTTGCATTTATGGGCTATATGGGAAGTGGGTAATGATAACATTGCAGTTCTCTTGTTTACATGCTGGTAAACCATAAAATCTTATTATTCAATAAAACTCACACGGAGTAATATATTTCGTCTATATTTTATAAAGAAAAATAATTGGGGGGAGGAGACTAATGCAAAGCTATTTGATAGAAGTGATTGGTAACTAACTACCACTAAATAGCCCCCGCCCCCTCTCCTTATTCCTGAGTTTATAATATATTTGTAGATAAAACCTATATTTGGTGTTTTTACACTAGCAATTAAATTTGATTGTTTTGGGTATTTTTTAAGTTTTCATTGATTTGTGACTTTAATTTTTGACAATTAGCCCCCCCCCCAAAAAAAAAATTTTTATGTTTCAAAAGATGCTTTAAATCACTTTTTAGTCAATTCCAGTGCGAAAAATAGTCTCAAAAAGGTTAAAAACGTGGTATTTTTCTGATTTTTCATTTTGGTTATCAGACCAATGGGAGGGGGCTTTACCTCCCCCCCTCCCCGCCCCCCTGGCTACGCTACTGTTCTTAACTTAGCCGTAGATTTTACGTAAAAAAGCGCTATTAAATAATGTATTACATAAGAAAGCAGCAGAGACTTTGTTGAACAATGCATTTTTTGATTATATGAAAAAAACAGGAGATAAATTTTCCCCCATTCGTATTTTGTACCACAGCTGGATGCGTAACTTGTTTGTTTTGTCATTTTGATTTGTGGCGTATAGAACTATGCAGACCATATTCAATTCT